>CM021100.1:337371702-337425209 GCA_007115665.2 Sequoiadendron giganteum | reverse complement strand
CCAACACTTGAAACTTCACCTACATTGTCCAAGAGACATAGAGATTGTGAAAGTAAATTTGTCATGCCTCCTTGGATAAAACAAATTTACAAAGAAAAGGAGAAAGTGGATGAAAAACCTTCCATAGTTCCTTTTTTTCCTCCCCTTAGGGATGACAAGCAATCTATCATTGATCAACTCACTCCTTCATAGATGCAACTTGACAATAGAATAAAAACAAATAGAGGAGCAAGGGAGTGTATAAATTGACGTCATGCCCTTTATTGCAAGTTACATGAAGAATAAAATAAGGAAAATGATAATCCACACTTGAAAAATGTAATGCATGATGATCCTCCTCCCAAACCACCACAACATGATCCTACACCTCCATCCCTACCAGAGTTACCCTCTTCCACCGACATCATCATTCACCCTCCTATTGTCATTAATGTAGATGATTATGATGATGCGATTGCTAAATTAGATGAAGAGGTGCACAATAATTTGAACATATTATTTTCCTCTTCCATGAGCTTTCATGACAACTCTCCTAGGATGAGCATTGACCTTGATGTTAGTTCTACAATTGTTGTTGTACCTCTAGCTAGTTGCCCATGCACACTTTACACTAAACAAGATTCAGAGGTGGATGAATTGTTAAATGGTTGACTTGCATTTTACTTACTAGTCTTTTTCATTTTCCTTTTCTTTTTTCCATGTGTGTAACATGGCCCTCTATACTACTCTGCTTAATGTTCACTCTCGTTGTGACGTTATTCATTTTGTTCCTTCATTCTTCTATATTTAGTGCATTTATTTCACTTTTTACCTTCCTTTTGGGGATGATGCAAGGCATTGAGACCAAAAGGTCCCTTTCGTGTTGACCCAAAAGGCTCTTTTTCTTTTTCTTTCTCTTTGCATTTTTCACCTTCCTTCTAGGGATGATGCAAGGTATTGAGACCAGAATTTCCCTTTCATGTTGACCCAAAAGGATCTTTTTTTGTCTTTTTATTTTGGATTTTTTTTCTCCTTTTGGGGACGATGCAAAGTGTCGAGATACCCTGTGTCTCTTCCATGTTGACCCAAAATGACTCTTTCTTTTTTTTGGTTTCGATCTCTTTGTGTCATTCTTCCAGTTCTATGTATTTGGGGGATGATGATTGTTTCAAGCTTTCTAAAAAAACATTGCAGAAATGAACATACTAACCCAAAATCCATAGATCTCTTATGTGTTTGTTGTTTTTATTTTCTTGGGAAACTTCTTCCCTTTTATTTATTATTTTTCCTTCACATTACACAACCAAGTACTCAAAAACACATGACTTTACATAGGGGCTTTCCATGTTCACTCTCATGTATTTTCTTTCTTTTTTCATTTTCATTTTGCTACTTTAAAGTAATCTCTCATAGTATGGGTTTTAGTAACTCCTTTAAAGTGGGGTAATACGGTAGCATTACTTATTTTCCATGTTTTTCTTTTTCTTCATTCTTAGTGCAACCTTATTACGATATGTTTGTCACTTTGTGGATGACATTGGGTGTAATGTCCTTCAGGAATGTGATTTATCTTAGTATATTACATTCCTCTTGTTCGCTTGATGCAACATACTACATCCTCTAATTTGTGAATTTTGTATTCTTTGATTGGTCCTCTATTGGAGACATTAGACATAATGTTCCCTAAGTTAAAGACCTCACATGAACTAATCAAGACTCCTTTGAACATTCTTTGCCTTTTAAATTTTACATATTTGCATTTGTTATATGGCCACCTTCAATAACATAGTGTGCATGCATGTGGTTCCATCTTGCACTTGTTCATGAGCTCCAAGCATATGAAGCTTTTCATCTCTCGTTAAGCTCAAAAAATTTGTCTTCTATGGTACCTTATCAAAATTATCAGGAGGTATAGCTTTGGTATGGTGAAGTGGGAAGCCCAACTAACAAAATGACTTTCCCGATAGCCACCTGAATGTGTGTGAGTGTATGTTTGTCACTTTTTTGTCCCTCTCACCTGAAAAACAACCAAAATATTTTTCACCTTAGAGTGAGTACCGATTCCTTCTAGACAAACAACCTAGATCTGATCCACAACTAGTTGGCTAGACAGTTGAAGCTTGATCTGACTTTTTCTTCCCTTTTTTCTCCTTCCTTCACATCACTTTCATGTGTGATATTTTGTGTTAATGTTTGGTTTTCCATGGGATCTTGATCATCCCTTTTGATTATTGTTGTCTACTATTTCTAACATGAGTACATTTGGATCCCTCTTGATATCCATATCTTGGATACTTTAGTGGGAGTTTGAAGCAAGTTCATCCTCTCACTTAAGTGGGGACTAAATAAGTCATAACAAAATTTATCCTTGACATTTTTCACTTGTTTGGGCCTTTCCTATGGATTTTGTCTTGATTTTACCTAGATTTAATGTTGTAATATGGCCAACACATTCAAATTAGGCATTGAATGCTTGAAAATCAATAAAAACCTAGTGATGTCTTACAAATGTGTTGTGAAGTGTTGTAACCTAGTTTCACACTTTTCTAGGACCTTTATATTATAATTCATCTAAAAAACCTATTTTTACCCCTTTCCAAGACTTATTTCAAAGTGTTGTATGGAGTTGTAATACACTATCATACTTTCCTAGGCTTGTCATCAATAAATTGAGCATTTCTTATGTTAAAATGACCCCATTATGCACTTGCAGTCCCTACTTAAGTGTGTTTTGGAAGAAAATACCATTAAACAACATAATCACACTTTAATTACTGATAATTAGCAAATTTTCCCTAGTGGAACCACATCACCACCTTGGGCGACTTAGTCCAATCAAGCTTAAAAATCAAAATTATTCCAAATTTCTAGCGAGATATTATCTTCTAAACCCTTAGGTTGGCATATGATGAGGTATTTTCTAGAAATTAGAGAAAATAATGTATAAATATAAAGGATCTTCCCATCATTTTAATCCTATAACTCAACAAATCTCATTCTTAACAAGCAATCCTCAAGTAATCAAGCATTCAAGCACTCTAAGCACTTCAAGCATTAATCTATTGGAGCTAATTACTTGCATATATTCAAAATTTTCCATCAAGGGTTTGGTGATTTGTGGCACTTGCATGTTGTTCAATCATCTCTCCCTTTAAATTTAATTTCATTCTCTAAGGTTTGATTACTAAAATGGAGTTTGACTAAGGTAAACCCCTATTCTCTAACCCTAACCCTTTTTCCCCTCTTTGCATGTGTGTTTTGTAGGTATTGTATGTAGATTTTTCAAAGAGTAAGGTGCTAAAAGGTGTCAAAATCCCATCAACATTATTCAAAGTCAACAAAGCCTACAAGGAGCCTAAATACAACCTATAGGTCAAAATATGAATATTCAGATCTAGAGTTCTATCAAGAGAAGAAGTACATGTTGATAGCTATAGACTCCAATCTTGAGATTATTGAAAGTCACAAGTGGACTAAGTCAACATCATTGGAGAATTGGTCCCACTATCAATCCTTAAAAGTGTTTTTTGTAGTTTGAATACCCATTTCCCCAAAACTTGTTCTAGTAGGGTCTCGTCAAAGCAAGACTAAGTCGCCCAACTTGGCGTAAGTGTCTTAGTGGCCTTTAACAAAAAAATTTAGAAGATTCTAGAGCTCCTCAACATCACACTTTAATTTCTTGGTGCGCCAATTCTATTCCATTAATTTCTGGTATAGTTTGCATACATTTTAAGTCATTTTACATAGTTCCTTTAATACTTTTTCATTACAATAGTTTTCATTCAATCGATAGTTTCTTTCATTAATATGCAAAATTTAGACACGTTCCAGTCACATATATTAGTACTTAATATTGAATGAACCTCCCTTATTTTAGGTGAAAACCCTAGAAGTGTTAGAGAACCCTCTTTTCCCCCTAAAATTGTGGTTCAATGAGAAATTGAATTTTTTCCTCAAAAGATATGTCTTTTAGATTCTTCTTTTCATTTTTATCCTTGGAAGAAATTTATTGTTTCTCCACAAACTCATCTTCTATTGGAGCTAGTAGGGGCATCCAAATTTTCCTCGTTAGCTCTCTTTTAATTAACTTTTCTGAGCTACTATTGAAACAATTGGATTTTAACCACCATATTTCATAGTTTCCTTATTGTATTCAATAATATCTTACAAAAAATAGAGGATCTTATCATAGTTACAATGAAGTTTTGTAATCCTTTCTCAATCTACACAATTCTTAGGAGACTTGATACAATTTTCATTTTCCCCATACTCTATTTCCAGAGTGGTCCAATTATCAAAATTGAGTTATTCACTTTAGTAACTCCTAGTGATCCCCATCCTACTCCTCACTTGACCAATCCCTAATCTTCTTCAAAATAATAGTCTCCATATTTTGGATTTTATCCCTCACCATGATGAATTGGGCCAACAACCACTTAATGATGTCATTTTGAATATTTATGCCTTCGCAAAGTTCATTCACTTTTCCCCTCAAGGAGACACAATTAATGCAAGGGTTAGGGGTGTCTAAATGAATAGCTTCTGGATCCTTATCTTTCCCAACACCATGTTGAGGCAAAGAATGGGGAGTAGCAAGTAAACTATGAAATAGATGAGAACTATGTAAGGAAACTAAGGTAGAATAAAAAATTCAAAACTAATCTTGAGAGTATAATATTGTAAAATATTTATAGATCTTTAATAGTTACAAAAACATAAACAAAAGTAGACATAAATATCATGCATAGCAAAAAATAGTGATGTACATTAGGAGAACCCTTTGAGGAGAAAACCCATACACTCCAAATGTTGTCCAATATTTTATTCAAAAATCACAAAGATTACAATATACTTGCACAACAAGCTTCTCATGGGAGTATTACCACTGAGATATCTAGAGACAGCACAGATTCTATCAAAATCTCAAAATACATCACAATACACAATTGTAATACAATTCCCTCAAAAATTAGGGTTGCCTTCTAGGGAAATTCAAGCTAATAAAATATCAGTTATTAGATATGAGACATAATCATGAAAGGTCTAGATTTATAATAATAAAATATAAATAAGATTTTCCTTTTGAGGAACTTCCCCTAAGCCCCTACTAGGGCATGCTACCCATGGACCCCAACCAAGGAGATGATCCCCTTAGACCCTTCGTGGGGTTCAATCCCCCACACCACCCCTTGTCATTATCAGATGAATAACACATTATTTAATTCCAAGGTTGAGACACATTTTATCAACAAATCTCCCACTTTTTGAATACCTTGCAAGGACACTGGAAGGATGTCATCATCATCTCTTCATTGCTAGGGACGCAAAGGCCCATAATATATTAACACCATCTAAAATTATTTATGCTCATGGCATTAGTTAAATAATCACCGACATTCATCAAATTTTCTATGTTAGCCAACTTGACCTTTCCATCTTCAACCATATCTCTAACAAAATGATACTTTTCACATTAATGTTCTTGGTCCTTGCATGAAATTTCATGTTCTTTGGTGGACACATCAAACTCTAACTATCACAATAAATTTTCATTAAACCTTGTTTTACTTCGATATCTAAACATAGTCTCTTAAGCCAAATGTCTTCTTTACAAGCATGAGTAGCTATTGTATACTCTACTTTAGTAGTAGAAAAAGAAACCAGAGCTTGTCACTTATTCATCAAACTAATTGGACCACCAAATAAATTAAATAAATATGCATTGACGGATCTTCCACTATCAATGTCACTTTCCCAGTTTGAATCAACATAGCCATGAATATCAAGGGAAATCTTGTCTTCAATCATATTACTTTGATAACATAAGGAATAATCTATGGTACAGCTCAAATATCTCAAGACTCTTTTAACTACATCCCAATGAACTCTATGAGGATTAGACATATATCTCGAAGTAACTCCCATTGCTTGGGTAATGTCTTGTCTAGTAAATACCATAACATACAGATCAAGCTTCCAAATGCACTTTGGTAGGGCACTTTTCTTATGTCTTCCATCTTTGATACGAATGTTGGAAAATCTAAAATAGATAAATTTATTCCAACTAAAACAAGATTACACAATTTTCTACAAGCCTACATATAAAACCACTATAAAATTGAGTTGAAATACTTACTTTGGCCAAGCCATACCTTTCTTTTCACTCTATCTCTTTTAAGTTCTATCCCAAGAGTGTGTTTAGCTTGCCCAAGATCATTCATTCCTGATTTAGTAGCAAGTTGATATTTTAGTTTTGAAATCATACCTTTCCCTTTGCCAATAAATAACATATCATCAAAATATAGTATAATTATACTAACAAATAAATCATCCCTTTTTCTTACTTAATTTAGGATTTATTAATATTAAAATGAGCCTAACTATGCCTTCATTTAGTTTTGTAATGTGTTTTACACATTCGCATTAAGTTTAGGCCCCCTTTTAATAAAATAGTCTTAATTGTACCTTATTTAGGGCGTTCTAAGGTGTACCTTTACACTTTCAAACTAATCTAGGGATTTATTAATTAATTGAGGTTAATTGGCCTTAATTGGAAACTTTAATTCAAATCCAAGCCTAGTTTAATGCAAATTCTGAAAAGATAAAACCCAATATTCATAGATGATATTACACAACACTTAATTTGAGGTGTGTTTCCTAGGTTAGTGACCTAGGACCCATTTCCCAAATAGCCAATGGGTCCTCACTAGGTACTAGGACCCATTTTCCACTAGGTCCTAGGACCCTATTTTCACATAACATTACACATTGTCCAAACTGTGTACTATTGGAGTGACTTGGGACCCAGTTGCCACATGGCAAACGAATCCTCACTTAGACCTAGGACCCCTGCTTGAAAATTATTTTTGGTGATATTTTAAGCATTTCAAATCCTAGATTTGATGTCATTTTGTGATATTTCAATTTTTAGAATTAATGTTAAGTTATCCATAAATACAAGTCCATTTCACTTAGTTTCACCTAGCAATTTTTTAGAGTTCATAAGAAATCAAGGGTATTTTAACAAGATAATTTAAAGAAAATTTCTAAGGAATTCAAGAGTAGATTTATAGAAGAATGTTACAAGAATGAAGATCCATTTCATCATGTAAAAGTAATAATGAATCATGAATTTTTTGTTGAACTAATGTGTTGATGTAGCATTCAAGATCCAATTCAAGTATTGTTTCAAATCAAGGTTCGAGATCAAGATCTTCATTCATTGAGGTCACTTCATTCTAGATTATAGATTTGATATCCAAGGTTCAATTGAGGTGTGGTTAGTTGTGACATTGTATTTTTTAATTCATCATTCCTTTATGTATTAGTTCATGTCAAGGTTTAATTACCAAAAAAGGGTTTGACCAAGGAAAACCCCTATTCCCTAACAAAACAAAAAAATTCTCTCCATTGATATCTGATTGCAAGTTTTGGGTTGATGATCTTTTGGAGAGAAAAAATGATTTTTTTTTCAAAGTTTTCAAAGTTTCTAAGAAATTTGTCAAATCACAGAAACTAAGTTACAAGAATTATTTTTGGATTTTTGACAGTACCCAACTTAGATCAGGGAGTGTAGACTGGGAGGTATGAAACCCAAAAACAGATTTTCTAGAGCCCTAGCTAGGAAATAATTTCCATAGGGAAAATGAGTCCTCGGTGAGGTCTAAAAGAACACTTTTACAATAGGTACACAACATTTAACCCTCTTAAAACTTTCCTTTTGACTGTTATATTAGTTAGGTTTGACTATTGATTCTCATTTACCCATTATAACACATAATTAAATGAAATTAGAGGAAAATTAGGTGCATCACATTGTTCCGCTTTTGGTTCACCTCTCTTCATATTATTTTGGTTTACCTAAATTTTTGAACATTATATTTTTATAGTTTTTAGGAGTGCGTATTTCGCATTCTATAGATCTGAAAACACAAAAAAAATCAGTCATCTTTCATATCATTTACATCACATAAATTTTCATTTGAAAATTGAAATAAAATTACATATCAAACTAGGTCTTTTAGGTCATAAATTTTCCACATTTTCAACTTGAATTTCACATTCCATTCTACAAAAATTCAAACAGCAACTTGTTGTTACCAACTTGAATCTGAAAACCAATGGAAACCACTTAAAAATCAACAAAAAATAGTTTCAAAAACCTCATTTAGGACCCATTCACAATAGGTTGAATGAGTCCTTGATCACACCATGCATGGAGTATAGATAAAACATTCAGTATTTCACTAAATTATTCATAAAAAAATACATGCTTATGATTGCAGTAGACATGCTAAAAAAGGATACGTTGCATTGTTGAATGCTTGTGCAACGTTAAAATAGGTTGCGTTGGTAGACATATATGCAAAAGTGGAAGCATAGCATAGGAAACTGGGTTGTCTGATAGAATTCCTAGAAGAGATACTAGCCATGATAATCCATGTTGCTTTTAAATAGCACTGCTTCATAAAGAATTTGATGGAGGTGAGTGTCAACTTAGACTAGAATTATAATTCTGAAAGTTAAATGACCATAAAATAACGAAGCTAACCAAACCAAAAACTTCATGTCTCCCATATACAACTTGAAATAAACAAAGATGAATCGAAGTAAATATTTTTTCTTTTTTGCCCTCCTTCTAGCCCCAGATGTAAACACCAAAATTTGCAAAATTGCTTCAAACAAAAACCATTACATTTTTGGTTAGTTTAAAACAACCGGATTCAACATTTCTATGAAATATTCAACCATATTTAAAATATGCAAACTCGATAAATAACACAAATACATCTAAGTAAAAGTATATGAAAACACATTCAAACTCCATTCCATAGTGGGAGTGGTGCCTTTTGAAATGTGGAAAGAATGCCCTTTCCCACCCCCTTGATAAAAAAATTTGCCAAAATGAAAGATGATGATAGTGATGTTGTGATGAAGAGCAAGATTAGTTCTCACATGTAGAGAGTAACCTTGTATCAAAATGTGTGTTGTGAATTTTGTGTTGTACTCAATTGTGTTGAATATGCCTTGTTTTTATAGATTCAAGGGTAGGAGATTGAGATATTTTGATGAATGTGGGATCATTCATAAGCCAATGACAAGATGCCACTTGTCATGATTTGAGAGGGTGAGGAATGTGCATGTCTTGGCCAATGTGCCAATTTAAAATTTGAATTTTGGATGAAATGACATGTTTAGGGTGGATGAAAGGTGCATTAAATGACAAGTTTGACCTATGCAAGAGGTGTCTAAGAGAATGTGTAAGAGCATTCAGTGCTTTGTTAGAAGGGACAAGTCATGTGGAGGGAAGATTCAAATTTGTAGAATATTCCATCTTGATGCCCTTTCGAAAGTAATTAGGAGAATTAATAAATCAAAGAAATGATTTTTTGGTGCAATTGGGTGGGTTAGTTGAGAGTTTAGATTTGCTTCTAGTTGACTCAAAAGCTAGAGAATGAGTGATTATATTAAAAGGTTATTTAATTCAGATTAATTATCTTGGATGATATTAGGAGTTTGACATTTGATTTAAATAATTTTGATTTATTGAATCAAATGAGAAGAACTTAAGGACTTAAAGAAATAATTTGATTTATTTAATTAAGCTTGATGAAGCTAAGGAAATTAATCAATAAATTGCTTTAATTGATTAATAGTAGAATTGAATGTTAATTAGAGTGAGATGTAAGATGTCTATTTTACATGTCTACAGTAGCCTTTTCACACTAAGTCTGGTCCCTTTTGTAATTGGGGAAAAGGAAATGAATGCATATACACACACTCCAACCATAGTACATGAAAGGTTTGCTTGTTTGTGATTTCTGAAACCTTTTCCATAGGTAACCTGATGCATGGACTAAAACTAGAGATTATGGGTTCCTGATTTTAGTTTATCATTGAAATGATCTAAGGGGTTTCCCCAGTGGAGTCACCATTTGTTGTGTAGATTTTGCACACACACCCCACTGAAAGTAGAAAGCCTTTTTTCCTAGTCTTTTGGCTCTTTTCTGTGGCCATACCTTTTGGGCTTGTCTTTGAAAATAATGAGGTTTTGGTCTTTGATGCTTTGGTCCTTTGGTCATGGGATTTGGTTACTTTTCACTATTCCTCAATACTTTTCTTGTTTGTAAACTACCGCTATTTTGAGTTCCACGTGGTCAGGGAGTCTTACAGATGTCCTCTCTTGAAGTGGGTTCCCTTTTCCTTTTGTTTGTCCTTGGTGGTTTTCTGGGCCTTAGGATTTTTTCTTTTCCTCCTAAGACCTTGTTTCCTTTTCTTTGCGGGTTCGGGTGGACGATGAAACTAATCTGTGAACCTTCACAAAGCTCTTGGTTTGATTTATGTTCTAGTTCTTGCCCCACTTCTTCTCTCCTTGTTTTCTTTGTTGGTTTTATTATGTTCGGCCATTGGGTTGGTTTCCTCCCTTGGGTCTTCTTTGGTTTTAATTTTTTCTTTCATCTCTAGAGGCAGGACGTAGGATGAAACCAAACTCTGAACCTTCACAAAGTTCTTGGTTCAGTTTCCATTCTATTTTTTGCTACGCTTCTTGTCTCCTTATTTTCTTTATTTTTTTACTTGTGTTCGACCTTTGGGTTGGATTCCTCCCTTGGGTCTTCTTCAGTTTTCCTTTTTTATTTCATCTCCTTTCCTTTCAGCAAAGATGAAACTAGGGTGGAAACTGAACTCAAAACTTTGCAAAAGGCTTATGTCTAGTTTTGTTTCTACCTTTGTCTTGTTTTGTTCCTGCTTTCATCTAGTTGTGGCCCCGACTCCATCTAGTTTGGTTTCCGCTTCTGCCTGGTCTTATGTGTAGTTTCCTGGCCTTAAAAATTTTGAGGTATTCACCGAGTTTTAATGAAGCTTTTGAGTGGCTAAATATGAGACCGTGTGTTCATCATGAAAACCTAGGGTTTTATTTTGGGTTGATTATGAATGTTGTTAGATCACCCTAGATGATTTAGCAAGTTAAATTTATCGATGAACAACCTAAATTGAGTTAAATCCATGCTTGAGATCCCAAATTTTTGATCGTTCTATCAATTTGGGTTAAATCTTGATGAAATCCAAGATTTCAGGGTTTTGATCATTTTTAGGATTTCCTTTGCCTTGGAATTTCTTTGAATTTCCATCGCTAGGTCATTTTCTCAAAAAGTGTGGAATTAGGTTGACTTTGAAAAAAAAATTGCTCTAGCAAATCCTCAAACTTCCATTACTCCATCGTTTCCCCTAACTATGCACAAAATATTGGAAATTTGGTTGACCTTATGGAAATCCGTCATCCTGGGATATCCGTGGATTCTCATTTTCCCTTCATTTTCCCCAAATGTGCCAAGATGTGCTGAGTCTTGTGAATTTTTGTTCTCGACAAAATTCTTCGAGGAACTACTAGGAATGAAGAAATGAAAGAATGCATGAGTTAATTGTTGGTGATCTTGCCTTATATGATTGATTTGGATAATTGAAGTATATGTGTAGGAATTTCATGAGTTTTGGGTAGTGATTGAGTAATTTTGTGTACTTATTGGGCTTCACTTGTAAAACATATGTCTCACCCAGAATTCCCAAGAATTCCCTTCTGGTCTAAATTTTGCGAAGGGATGAAAATCGTGAACTTTAAAGAAGGGTGCATTAATGATATTTTAAGGGATTTCGACTCATTATTTTGATTTCTTTGATTATTAGCACATTGTTTATGATGGACTAACTTGTATTTTGATTCTATAATGGATACTTATTGTAGCCTTTTGGGTGCAAGTTGGATTGAGCAAGATAGTTGTTGGCAAGGCCAAGGATAAGCAAGTGGATCTTAGTGCGGAGGAATATGTTGGGGCGAGATCAAAATGATATGAACCTTGAACTCCAAAAGTTGAAGATGATCATAAATCACAGTAGATATCACAAGTAAATCTCCAGAAGGAAGGATGAGCATACTTTTGATGTTGCGAGATCTGCAGGGTATGACCAAGTACACTTTATAGTTGTGGACAAGTGAAACCCTCTCGTGCATGAGGAGGGTTAAGTTAATGAATTCTTGATGGCCATTCATCTGAGTTGGACATGATGTGGAAAATTCAAACAACCTTGAATTGATTTGGGTCGTTCAAATACTGAGCTTAGTTATTGTTCGACGACCCATATTCAAACTCACATTGCACACTCGTTGAAATTCTTTAGCTTTGCGCGAGTGAGACACTAATGGTGGAAACTACCCATAGGGTGTATTCAGTTTGAACCAAGATTTTTAGAGATCTAAGGCTAATTTGAAGGGGAACCTCATGTATTCAATGCAGAAATTTAGAATTAGGAGTTAGTTTCATTTTCAAGCAAGTGTTGTAACCTAGAATATCATAATTGTTGCTATTACTGGTGATTCAATGTAAGTGAAGACATTGTGCTATTATTGGTGGGTTATTTTGGATTGATTTGTCTTGCATGGTTCTTATTCTATCTTTAAGATTTTTTGGAAATATTTGAATTCATTTTAGATTTAGAATTAGGAGATTTAATGGTATTTATGGTTTGATATTTGGAGTGTTGTAGCAATCCCTCACTCATACATTTGGAAAATTATTGATTTTGGGATTTCTATGCGAGGTCAATCTATACCTCATATTTGTGTGCTTAGTTCGATTGTGGTCATTTATCGAGTTCAATTGAATGAATGTCCATCATCTATAAATATTTAGTTCATTAGAAGATTGCATTGTTTTCTTGAGATTGCAGGTATAGCCTGGGTTAAGCATAAATTAGTTCTGAGGGATTGGTCCATTCCAAGTATTTTATCATTAGTACTATTGATTTTAGGAGTAATCTTAATCTTAGGATTTTTGAAAGCCTTATCCTTTGTTATTTATTTGAACTTGGGCTAGGTTTAAGAGTTTCAAGTATCAAACATATTGCAAATTTGATAAGTTTAGAATTTCCAGTATTTGTTTTGTAAGGTCCCTTTGTGATTACTAGAATTTTCACATTTATCACTGAGTTGTTTTGTTGCATTGTGAAGACCTGACATTAGAGACCTTAGGGTTATCTCTTTATTCATAGAGATCAACCTTTCAAGAGAGATAGGATATCACATTCTCTTTGAGTTGTTGTATAGAAAACACCATCAACATTTTTTATGTTCTAAGTATTTTATCATTAGTACTATTGATTTTAAGAGTAATCTTAATCTTAGTATTTCTGAAATCCTTATCTTTTGTTATTTATTTGAACTTGGCTTAGGTTTAAGATTTTCAAGTATCAAAGATATTGGAAATCTGATAAATTTAGAAGTTCCAACATTTTTTTCATAAGGTCCCTTTGTGATTACCAACATTTTCACATTTATCACTGACTTGTTTTGTTGCATTGTCAAGACCTAACATTAGAGACCTTGTGGTTATATCTTTTTTCATAGAGATCAACCTTTCAAGAGAGATATTATATCACATTTTTTCTGAGTTGTTGTTCTTCAAAAACCACCATCAATAGTTGTGTCATTAGGTTTGATATCCTCCAAGAGTGTGATATTTCTTAGTGTACAACTTTCCTCTTAGTGGTGATGCAAGACATTACATTCCCTAAGTTGTGAATCTTTTACTCTTGACTTGTCCTCTCTTCGAGACATTACACACAATGCTCCTACAAAATAATACCGTACATGAATTAAGTAAGATAGCCTTGAACAGAAACATATACAAAATTGTAGGAGTTGAGAAAATACAACTTCATAAACCCCAAAGATCACCTGCATGCAAATACCCTATCACAAAAGAAGAGATGGAGACAAACAAGCAAGGGCTCTCTGAAAAGTAAAAATGTATATATCATAGAGAATGAGAGAATGAACTGATATGAAATACAATGAGATCAATCCTTATAAAAAGCAAATCATACAAACCCTAAAGAAACCCTAATAGGAAAAATCATAAAAGAAGCCCTAATAGGGAAACATTTAATAATTAATATAATTATTAAATGTCACTTTATGAAAACTAATGTGAAATCTTAAGAAGGGAATAAAGGTAACTTAATCAACATAATTAAGTTAAAACCTTTACTCTAACACCCCCCCTTAAGATGAGCAACAATGCAAGTAAAAACAAGTGCAAGAAAGAAAAGGTAACTACAATGTAAGAAGGCAAGCATGGGTCCTGGAAACTAGGCCAAATTAGGTACTCAACTAAAACCATATCTCTGTAAAGTGGATAAATAGAGAAAACCACATCAGAAAAACTCTACTCAAAAAAGAGATTCATAAAGCCAAAAAGAACATCATTGAAGTAGAAGAATGTTGCAAACAACTGTTGAAAGATGAGTGTTGTGGTGTTGAAGAACCTCTACTGAAGATAAGATGATCAAGATCAAGAAGACAACAATCTACATGAGTGCCCCATACGACACTACTTGAATGAGATGGCAAATAAAGGCAAACACCTAGAATGAAGATAAAAATGGCACAAGCACCAATAGTTTGAAAACACTGATCAACTAAGAATGGAAGATTATTTCCAAGGTGAAACCAAGGAAGAATTAGCATGAATAGTATAATAACCCCCCCATAATGCTAAACTAGGAGAGCTTGACAGATCCACTGAAATGGTGTGCAACACCTTGTAGTGCATGAAGAAGAAGATACAACATCTGAAAGTTCACAAGAAAGCACCTACAACTAAGAAAGGAGTTTGCAAAACAAAGAACATAGGCATGAGGTTGGAATCATAGGATCCACTATTGTCGTGGAGGGACACTCACCAGACAAAGGTGTGATGGCAAACAAAGGAAAACTACACAACCCCCCATGGCACTTTATAATATAGTGTGAGTACAAAATATGGCACAACCTTATGTTCAAAATCACCAAAAATGCATGTACAATAGTGTGGTACTTTATCTCGGTGCGTTTACATAAAAGATTGCTTACAAATGATGCTCAAAATGCCCAAAAAGGATAAAAAGCTGGAAATACAGAAAGGACATCCAAAAAAATGATTGTAGAATTCAGCGATAGTAAAAAGAAGTGATGAGACCCACACCACTAGAAATTTGACAGAACTAGCTTTTCGATGATATCTTGTTTGCCAAAAAACAATATCATATGCCCAAGTTATGACCTTTGGAAGAAAATAGGTCCAAAGGGGAAAAAAGCTAGCGCTGGATACAATTTGACGATCATATGGCCATTGCAACAAAAATAATGGCTTAAATTTGATGGCCAAATGGCCATCACCATAAAAGCACAATTGGGCTTATTTTATAAAAAAATGTTTTTTTAATAAAAAAACAATAATGAAAAAAACATTGCAAAAAATGTTTTTGATAAAAAAAAAACTTTAAAGAAATATTGGAGGTTGTGGAGGCACGTGGCCCACTCCCACCGTACCCCTGTGTAGTCGTGGGTACATGTTCATAATTCTTTGGCATAACACGACTTGCTAACCTTGTGAAGCTCGAACCCTAATAAAGGCCACCAAGCATAACACACCTTACATGCATATGGATTCTTACCCATGTTTATAGGTGTTTTAAATAACACAACTTGCTAAGCCCAATGGAGATTGAAACCATAAATTCAATGCCACATAGCATAACACACCTTGCTTCCTTATGGATCCTCATCTATAATTATAGTTCCTTATTGAATTTATCATCAGGTTAGATTTGATATGGTATGGGAGCCTAATATTATTCTCTCATTTTCCACCCTTTAGGAAGAATCAACTAGTAGACAACCTAGAGTTTTTCTACCTTGAAGTGATTCAAAACTGATATCCTAGATGTGTTCCACATTGTATTGGATAATTTAGGCTTCATCATTTTGGTCTTTGATATTATATGATTGCATATCTTGAATTTCTACTTTAGTGTGAGTTTGACATGGGGTCACACTCACTAAAGTGGGGGGGAAATGTAGTAATAGAAAATTATCCCTTTTTCTTACTTAAGTTAGGAATAATTAATATTAAAATGAGCCTAACTATGCCTTGAATTATTGTTGTAATCTATTTTACACATTCACTTGAATTTTAGGGACCTTTTGATAAAATGGACTTAGTCATGCCTTATTGAGGGTGTTGTAAGGTGTACCTTTACACATTCACACTAATCTAGAGATTCATTAAATAATTGAGGTTAATTGGCCTTAATCATCCCCATTAATTTAAATCCAAGCCTAATTAAATGCAAATTTAGAGAGATCAAAACCAACAGTCATAAATGATATTACACAACACTTAATTTTAGAAGCTATGTGTTCTATGTTAGTGACCTAGAACCCATTCACCACATGGACAATGGGACCTCAATATGTTCTAGTACTCTATTTTTACATAACATTATAGATTGTTCGAACTATGTCTTAGGTGAGTGACCTAGGACCCATTCGCCACATGGTGAATCGGTCCTCACTTGGACCTAGGACCCCTCCTTGAAATAATTTGTTGGTGGTATTTTAATGATTTTGAATCTTAGATTTGATGCTGGCTTGTTCTATTTGAATCTCAAGAATAATTATTAAGTTATGTTTAAATACAAGGCTATTTCACTTAGTTTCAACTAACAATTTTCAATAGTTCATAAGCAATGAAGAGTACTTTCACAAGATAATTTAAAGAGAATTTTGAATGCTCTCATGAGTAGATTTATAGAAGAATATTGCAACCTTCAACCCTAAGGAGAAACACAATGCCTAAACTAGAGGATACAATGTTTAGGACAAGGAATCTGCACTATCAACAAGTTGAAGATAAGAAAAAACAAACAAGTAACGATATGAAATCCTTCTACACTTTGAGATCCATAGGAATCAAGAGAGTCTTCCTAATTGTAGGCCGTAATGTATGACAAACTTATGCCAAACAAAAAATTACAGACTTATGAAAGTGGATAGTTCTCAAATATATGAGTAATGGGTATTTTATATTCTACTAGCTTCAAGAATAGTCCCATTTGAATTGAACATTATTAAGAAAATATAACTTAGATATCTTCATCTCAAGCACATACAGGGTTATCAAATAAAATTCTCTCACATTTATCCTCTACACTTTTCATGTTAACTTTTTTAGTTACACATGGTAACTCAAAACTACATCATCATCTTAAGCTTTTACAATGAAAATTTCTATCTCATCTTGCTTAAGATCTTCTAAATGAGTTTCTTCAAAAATATTGCATACATCGCTTCATAATAAAAGTTGCAATCTTGTAATATAAAATCATGCAAGCCTATCACTAATGTTCCCTTTCCTAGTGCTTAGTCACTCAATAGGGAACCAAATTATTTCAATACTTTCAAACATGGTTTTCATATAAAAAATTATCCTTCTTGAAAACCAAAAATTAAATCTACTTGGATATGTTACAACTATTGTAATTTCTTCTTCTTGATTAGAAATCTTTGTAGATTTGAAACTTTCTTCACATATTCAACATGTTATTTAGACAAATTCACCACCTCTTTTCATAGAGGACTAAATTTCAAGAAATATGAAGCACCTTGAAATGAATTTCCTTCTGGGTCTCCTCCAACAATAGAGTCAGATAAAATCTGTTAGGAATAAGGTGTCTCAACCTTGGATAATTCCTATTCTTATTATTTGTTTTGTAAAATGTATTTCTTGCAAATTGTGTAATTAAGTGTGAGTGTACATGTCTAGTTTGCATTTTGATGTGTCACTCCACTTAATGTGTCGGCATCTTGAATTGTGTGTAAGGAGATCATGGCTGAAACGGTTATGACGGATTCCTATGACACGTATTGTGTGATGTGAGTGTATTGTTGGAACGTTTTGATGCTGCCGCATTTTTGTCTTCAAGTGTTGGAAATCTCCTGAAAGAACTTGCATTGCAAGTGTGTTGTAACCGTTGTGTTGAAGATAATACATTGTGCAGGTTTTGGAGTGCTGGGGTTTTTTACCGAAAGGTTTTCCCCAGGGTAAATCATTGTGTCATTCGTCATTTTCTTTATGTATGGTATATTGCTGCAATATCTTTGTTAAGTAGATTAACGAATCTGAAATTGTAAGGGTTTAAAATGATTTTGCACCATACTTTCGTTAAGAGATTAGTGTAGGAAGTTGTTTCTGCACCTGAGTTTCCTTACAAAATCTTTGAAATTTCTACAGAAAAATCATTTCCAGGTCTCAATACTTCTCAATATCTGAAACAAATGTTCAAATTCACCAAATTATTGAATCTTTCCAAATGGACACTCTTTTGATATCCCTAGCAGATTTTCCATTATATTGGTTGTTTTTGTTGCAACCTTCAACCCTAAGGAGAAACATAATGCCTAAACTAGGGGATACAATGTTTAGGACAAGGAATTTGCACTATCAACAAGTTGAAGATAAGAAAATCCAATGAGAAAAGCTATGAAATCCTTCTACAATTTAAGCTCTGCAGGACTCAAGAGATTGTTCCTAATTGTAGGCCTTAATGTATGAAAAACTTATGCCAAACAACAGATTACAAACCTATGAAAGTGGATAGTTCTCAAATATATAAGTAATGGGTATTTTATATTCTACTAGGTTCAACCATAATCCCATTTTCTTTGAACATTATTGAGAACAAATAACTTAGATATCTTCATCTCAAACACATAGAGGGTTATCAAAGAAAATTCTCTCACATTCAGCCTCTACCGTCTTTCAAATATCATGAAGATATATAGAATAGAGTTAAATTAAACAAAAAGAAAGTGGAAATCAAACTAAAATGGTTTTGAATGATTTAGATTGTTTCTGAAAATGATTTGTGTAATATCATATATCAATGCCTAATCCTAAGGAATGGATTCAAATCTAAGATCATGAATCCAAATTTAAACAACTTATTTCAAATTAGTGGCTCTCTAACAATTAATGCCTTAATTTAATGTAATCTCTCATATTACTACATAATCATACTTAAAAATATATTTCATTCCCTCAAACCATAGCAATTTGCATACAAAATTTAATCTTTACTTGAAGAAACACATACACAAATCACACAAATGCAAACCGATCGCAATGAAAAATCAGCATATCCTTGTTATATTTAATCTATAAGCAATCTAAGAACACAAAATGGAGATGAATTCTACAATATTTTCATTTATTTTCTCAAACTAATTGACAATTTTATTGAAATTTGCACATTCATTTGTTGTAAATAAAAATCCAACTCCCAAATAAGCGTTCTCTATTTCCTTCCCCTAAACCAGAAATACAAAACCCTTAAAAATGAGAAAGAATGAGAATAAGAAAGAGAAGAGGAAACTCTAAAAAATCATCTTGATATGATATCTCATTGCTTGATTCATATGGAGCAGCAAAAATATTATCATTACATGTTGAAAATGTGATAGTCTCTTGATGATCATCTGTAATATTTTCAAAAAGAGTAAAAAATCCACACACTTGTTCAAACCTAATACGATTCAACTCCTTTGGTAGAGAACTCAAACCATAAGATTCATAAAATAAATCAATACATATTTAATTTTCATGTCTGTGACACTCAAGAACTACAAACAAAGTATTCTTAAATCTTGCATAGAGATAATATGATGATTCTCCTCCATGTATTTTTATGCAAGAGAGAGCTTGACCAAAAACCATAGGATCATTATTGCATATAGCTTGTTGACAACTTGTTTGGTATTATACATGATCAACACTATGTGCTAGTGTATTTTCTAGTACAATAGGGTTGTAAGTGTTATGACATTCATTTTCAATTTCTAACATACACCTTTCATCAACATTTGGTGCCTCAAGGCAAAAAACACTTATAGACAAATAACCGTTTTGTATTCCATATTTTTAGTTATCTTCAATGCTCATGGATATATCATAGGCTTGATGCAAAGTTTTAGGATCCTCAAATCTCTTGTAATATAGCTCATCTCATTATAAAAATCACCCTATTATACAACTAAACAAACATCACTTAGCCTCAAAACCTCTAGAATATCCATCAATTTTTTAGGAAATCGCTAGTTAAATATTGGGACCATCTCGTCCTCTTCATTCTCAATTCTCATAAATTTACTGATCATATGACTAGCATTGATTCTTTCACCAAATTTCTCCATAAACATTTCATTGAATTTACTCCAAGAATAGACAAAGCATGATGGTAAATCGGAGAACCAATCTATTGCATCTCCTTTTAGAGACTAAAAAAATAGCCTCATGATCACATCCTCATGATCTACCTCATAGTAATCCATTAAATTATTGAATTCTTGAAGACGCTTACTTGCTTACTCAGACTACTCACCATTAAATGGTGGTATTTTATTTCAGGTTTCAAATGGTATGACATTTAGGAAACCAATAGTGTCATCAAAATTTATAGATCTATACCTTTTAGTGTTGAAACTTCATTTATTACATGACACGAGTTGTACACCATGCATTGTTACATTTGGGTCTGCACAAGGATGCATAGGTTGTTTATAGGAGCAAATTTTCACTCCTACTCAAAATTCCCCTTCTAACCCTCTCCACTTTAGAAAACCAAACTCAAATGCTTAATTCCACATAGGCCCACTACTTCCCATTCCACTTGGCACTCATTTTGATTTTTGGTAGAGGAATTTATATTGGGGATGTCCACACGACACATAGATACCTGTGTGGCATGCTTACATCCCTAGAAGATTCTCATGGCTGGAGTCTGTAGAAATGTTACACTTCCCATTGGAAGTCGAAGTGTAGCGCCTCCCATTGTTCACCGACCCAAATATGGAAATTTCTTGACCTCCTTTCTTCATATTCTCCATTCATTCATCCATTTTCATCTCCTCATAATCTATAGATCATATTTACTCAATCTCTAAACAATCTAGCATTCATCCACAACAATTGCATCAACATTTCACACCCCATAGCAGCAATCTCTTCACTTCGTCACTTCAATAGAGAAAGTGGAGTAAAAATAAATTGTGGAAGAGGCTTGAGTTCCTCTCATCTTTCTCCTCAACTACCCTTGATCACTTTGGACAGAGGTGGTAAGCTCCTCGCTCATATTATCTATTGTTTAGTTGGGTTAGCACATTACTATTTTGTAGTGTCTTTAGTGTAATTTTCTTGTATTTACTTCTTTATTGCATTACTTATACATCATTACAAGCTTGGTTGTTTGTGGAGGTGGAAATACCAAAATGGGGGTCTAACTGAGGCAGACCCCTTAACAGCCCCCCAACATTTTCCAACTTTTCTATGTGTAGGTGGAGAGATCTTGGAGCAAACTAGAAAAATGATTATTGTGTGAGATCATCTTCGTCACCCTTGTGGTAATATAATTCCTTTATCACATTCACCTTTATTTTTCACATTTGATAGTATTATTTTGTACATGTAGAAAATCTTAAATAGGTTGTTAGTCCATTCTTTAGAGGTTAGACCTTGTCTCGGGTTTTTGGCCATACAGATGCCAACACACCTGAGAGACACTAACGTGTCACACTGTCATACTAGAACTATGATTTTTTCCTCTTACAAAGAGCTATCTGAGAGAAAGAGTTGACCCTAAAGATAGACTAGCCTAGTCTCCTTTCAACTCTTAGGTCTGCAGAGTGGTCGAAGGACCTTATAGTCCTCATCATTCTCATCTTGTCCATTCTAATGCTCCTTTAAACAAAGGTAAGTTAGGGAATCCATACTAATCCTGGGCTTTCGTGACCTGGGGCCTTATAGTGGTTGGTCCCCCTCTTTTACATTTTTGGTGAACCAAATGTGAACCAATGTCTTTCCGTTCATCGGTGTTGTAAGATTTTTCTCTCATACCCTTTGATCGTTGCACTCTGGTGTGTTGTCAAGGTTTATGAGTAGCACAATCCAATCCATGACCTTTGGGATTATTTTTAAGAGAATTTTGCGACACCTTCTGATGGAGAAGATGAAGGTATCATCTATTTTCACTACCAGCCTTTTATCTGGTTCTTTGGTTGGCCTATCTGTGTAGGAGTAGGTGTCACATGGTGAGTCTAGATTCTTTAACAAAACTAATTGCATCCCTGTTGCTCCTATGTCACCTACATCATCTTCCATTGATGAGCTTGAAGCCATCCACATTCCATCTAAATATGTAGCTAGTCTGAGCAAAGGGTTAGGTTCTTTGGAAAATCACCTAGAGAAAAACTCAAAGCTAGCTAGGGCTGCTAAAGTTCTTAGCGAAATAAAATATATGATAGGAAAATATCGAATAGACATAGAACTCCTAGCTATTCTCATTGGTTTGGTCGAAGCATGTACCCCTTCGAACCATTGTAGCACGATACAAGGTGGCCCCTCTCAAATAAAATGAGAGGTAGTTAGGAGTGTCAATACCTCCCACATCCATGTACATAGCTGAAACAACCCCTTCCATCAGAATCTCTGATAGTTCTGAAACTTATGAAACTCTCAGAGTAAAAAAATCCTCTAGGTTTCCATCTCCCCCCTCCTCTTGTCCAAGGTGGTGGGGGATTTTGTTGGATAATTAGTGGAGGATTTTGCGGTGGTAACTTAAGAAGTGGAGTTTCTATTGGTGGGAGTGGTTCCAACGGAGGTCATGGTAGTGGATTTGGAAGTGGCGGTGGCTCCAATGAAGGCCACACTGGTGGTGGTGGCATCGATGGTGGATTTGGTGTTAGTCAGGGTAGCGGTTCTAGCGGTGCCTCCGGTAGTGATTTTACTAGTCCTTTGTCCTTTAATGACCTGATTCTGAGTACCCTTCTTTAGAATGTGGGAAAGATGTAGAACAAGTTGGCAAGCCTTTTCTAGGATTTTGCCCAGCATATCTTCTATCCCATCTTCTAAAATAGCCTGTTGTCATTGTAGATACGAAAAATTGGTCTAGGCTTGTGATACCGTTTTTGACATAATTCTCATCTTCATGGTCATGACTAAATAATGTTAATTATTTAATTATTTTCTGAAGTCACCTATCCTCTATTAATTTTTATTTTTTTTAAATGGGGTAAAAACTTTATTGAACATCAAAGAAAAGAAATATAGAAAATATCAAGGACCACATGCTGAAAAATCAGCTAGAAATAGTCCACTGAACTAAACCAGAAACCTCCTACATAATCTTGTCTTCCTCCAATAACCGGTCCAAATCCTCAACCTTCCAACATACATCATATTCAGAAGCCCACTTTTTCAAACCGTCAGCAATCTGTTTCCACTCCCTTAGAATGTGAACAAAGGATACAACCTCCAACAAAGAGCTAACCTAAAGAATCCATTGAACCACGAAAGCCAACTGCCAATTAATACCAGAAACCTTCTACTCATTCACATGATTAATCAACACCTCTCAGTCAACTTCATAGCTAACCTTCCTCTAGCCTAGAGAAAGAGCCCTCTCCATAGCATAAATAAACACCATAACCTCCATATAATTAATAGTCTAGACCCCTTCATGAACCGAGAAGAGAAAAAAAATCGAAGCCACTTTATCTCTAACAATCCCACCAATCCCAACCAACCCATAATTTCTCCTAAAAGAACCATCAGTATTGACCTTCAAGACTCCATCTGGGGGAGGTAACCACCTACCCACCCAAATAACTCTCTTATTCCCATTCCTACGATGCCTATTACAATTCGAGGAAGACTTAATTTCTTGAAGTTCTAGTCTATCCATCAACTCAGCATCACCTTTCGCCAAGGGGAAAAGCACCTCACACTTAACCACAACAGACTCCTGAATCATACCTAACATACATAACCAAACTTTCTAAACCACCAGCTTCTCACCATGGAAGATCCTATGATTCCTCTCTAGCCACAGCTACCAAAAAAGAAAGGTAGGCCCAACATACCAAACATCCTGTAAAAAGGAAGCCAAATAATGGGGCCCACCCAAACTATCCCAGAGCTCAAGTAGGAAAGATGCAATAACACAGGGACTCTTCCAAAATTCCCACCAAAATTTCCAAGGTTTCCTAACAAAGGAAAAGCGAAAGAATAGGTGCATAGAATCCTCCTCCTCATTCTCACACAAAACACAAACAAAAGGTCCTTGAAATCCACACTTATGAAGATTATCCCAGGTTAGACACCTATTCCACACTAGAGTCTAGATGAAGCAGTTCCATTTCGGCCAAGAGAGCTTGTTCCCCACCCTTTTACACCAAAGAACCTTGACCCCATCCAGATTTTGAGCTAAAAGAGTCTGATAACCAGAATAAACTAAGTAAACCCCCATAGGATTGTGGGCCGAGGCTGGAATATCCTCATCCTGAAGAGAACTACATCTCCTACTGCAAAAGGAAATTATGAAGCTCAACACACTCCTCCTCTAAACCAATATCCGACCAATCCTATGAACCCTTCCAACAAGCCACCTGCAACTGACCCCTCAAAGAAAGAGATTTGAAATCACTCGTCCTAGTCCACCCTAACAAAAGGAACCTCTTGCTCAGAGGAATCAAGTTGGGGAATTGAGAGATGATGGGAGGTTAACAATCCCAAGAGTCATACTAGAAAAGGGGTTCAGTGCCACACCTACAGATAAAAAATAAACCCTCCTTAATGAGCTTCGCACCCTTCTATAGAGTAGACTAGATCAAAAATCCTTTACCTTGAAGACGGTATCTAGGGATATCATATTGGGGGATCCTCATGAAATACTTATGAGATAAATATTGGCCCAACTTTGATCCTACTCCTTATACCATCTCTAGAACAACTTAGTTATTGCAACTATTCCAGAAATAGCTAATTGATGAAGATGAAGGCCACCATACTGCTTTGGACTACAAACAACATCCCATCTGACAAGGCTCCATTTAGAAGATGACAAAATTCCAGCCAATAAAATTGCATTTATAAAGAATTGAACTCTCTAAGAAAACCCATTGGACCAACATTAAGCATGCATCTATAAGTAAGGAGAGCTTGCACCATGGAGTGAAGAAGTTGAACCCTTCTTGCAAAAGATAACCATCTCTGTGTGCAATCATTAACTTTCACCCAAAATGTATCAATTATATTCTACCAAGAACCCTTGGGGAGTCTACAAAAGGAGATTGGGATGCCTAGGTAAGTCAGAGGGAGAACACCAATTTGAGACCTCAAAATAGTCACAATTCTTTACTGAATAGGGTCCGAAGTATTGGAAAAAAAAATAGAGGATTTATCTTCATGAATTGATAAGTTGACCCAGAGCAAGAGGATATACATCCAACACTTGCCTCGAATTAGAAGATTCCCTAACTATAGCCATCTCCATCAAAGAAGTATCATCAACAAACTACAAATGAGATTATGGGGGCATAGCTCCTCCCCATCTCCAACCCTGAATATTGCCCAACTCCAAATTTCTTCTCATCAGACGACCAAGACCCTCAACAAGAAGCATAGATAGGTACAAAGATAGTGGATCCCCTCGAAACAAACCCCTGGAAGCACCAAAGAGCTCAAAATGATCACCATTCATTAGGACTGAGAAGGCAACTAAGGTAACATAACTCATGACCCATTGTATCGACTCCTCAAAAATCCCAAAAGCAATTAGGATCTTTCGTAGGAAAGACCATCTAACCTTGTCATAAGTTTTCACCATATCCAATTTAATGAACATGGCCTTCTCATCGGAATTGGCTATAGAATGGATGGTTTGCATAGCAATAACAACCCCATCAAGAATTTTCCTACCTGCAACAAATCCACTCTTCTCCTCAGAGATCAACACAACAAGACACTTCTTCAACCTTTCAGCTATGATTTTTGATATAATTTTGTAAACCATATTGCAAAGAGAGATAAGCCAGAAATAAGTTAACCTTTCAGCCCTCTCACACTTGTGAATGAGAGCAAGGAAGTTGAAAATAAGATATCAAAATAATTTTTTATTCCTTTGGGATTCCTGGGCAACCGCCAAAAGATCCAGCTTAACGATATCGCATAACTCTTGGAAAACCATCGGGCCCTAGTGCCTTGCCCTTCTTTATCTAAAACACAGTCCCCTTGAGATCCTCAAGAGAGATCTCACTCATCAAATTACCATTCATCTCCCTCGAAACCAACTGGGGAATACAAGAAAGAACCTGACCTTCCTCAATAGAGCCCCCAAGAAAGTCCTTAAATAAAGTGGCAAAGTAATCAGATCCCTCTACAAAAAATTCCTAAAAAAGATGTAAAACACTGTCCCCTATCATTCTTCAGAGAAGAAATGGAATTACCATGTCTCTTATCCTTCATAGAGTTAAAGAAAAAGGCATTTCTTTTGTCTCCTTCTTGCAGCCACCCAACCCGAGCCTTCTTCTTCCAATAGATTTCCTCCCGCAATTCACATTCCTCAACCACTTTAAGAGCCCTAGCCTCCTCTATCAGAAGATCCTTAGTAACTTAATATTCCCAAATTGACCATGTGATATTATTCAACTCATCCTGAGCTACCACCTTGTCATGAAAGATATTACCGAAACACCATCGGTTCCACTGCTTAAGTTGAAGCTTGACATACTGAAGAAGCTTAACAAACGTGTAAATTGTAGTATGAGAAAGCAAGTCTTCGAATCCTCCACCAAATTGCCACATGATAAAAAAGAGTAGAATCCCTTAACCACATCAGATGGAACATGAAAGAAGAGGTCCTATGCATATGAGCAAAATAAATTTTAAGCTTAACTGACCAGTGATCAGAACCCCTCAAGTCTAGAATTTCTGAGCTAGTAAACCACAATCCACCGACCGAGTAGAAAGAAACTAATAATCGATCCAACCTCTCAACAACACAATTCACTCCAAACCTCCTATTATTCCAAGTGAAACACCCATTATTGGGATTTACATTGATAATATTCAAGGATGACATGTTATCCTAGAATAACAAAGCAAAAAGTTCCAGCCTTGCTATTCCACCTCATTTCTCAGATAACACAATAATAGCATTAATGTCTCCTGCTATAACCCAACGATGATATGGAAATAGGCTATGAACACATCAAAGATGAAACCATAAACATTGCTTAACTAGAATGTCAACTAGAGCATAAACATTCAAGAAGAGACCACACTCTCCCATCTCCAAGCAAGAAGCAGTCAAGGAAATAGAGGTCCTAGAAGATGTCCACCAAATAGAGAAAATATTTTGAGGGTTCCATAAGAAAGAAAACCCCTCCAAAGAGCCACAAGCCCTGATATGCTGAAATTCACCATATATCCATAGATTAGGAACAATACTCATCATACTCTCAGCCGATAATTAAGTCTCCTACAAAAAAAAATGTTAGGAGATTTGACCCTTAATCAAATGTTGAACATATTTTTGTCTAGGGCCACTATTCAAGCCCCTAACATTCCATGAGAGAACAATAGTTTCAAGGGACAAGAGAAATGTGAATCAAGGGTTTTGACAGGCCTTGATTCCACAAATTTTTTCCCAACTATCTTTAACTTTTCCATATCCTTCTTTCAACCCAGTTTGGAAGATTTTTCACCAGCTACCTTGTTTGTATCCTTTTTTTGAATACCCAAATGAGAAGAATAAATAATACTCTTCCCTTCTTCCACACCTTCTTTTAGGTAGAGAGGAGACCCCCCCTTCCATTTTTCATAACTCCAACACCCTCATCCAACCCTGACTGAATAATCAAGTGTTGTTCAATATCCATCTGGCCTACACCTCCATCAAGCATAACTTTCGTATCCTCCAAAGGAGGCCCAACGTGTCTTGTGCCCAAGGTCTCTTGATCTAGATTAGTCAAACCTGGATTAACTTCCTGTTGGCTCAAATCATCCAATACCTCAAACCTATTAAAAGTGTCATCATCCTGCCTTTCCCTCAATGTCCTTTTCTGCCCTTGGTTCCTATTTCAAGCCTTAACAACCAAAAATCTATCTACATGAACATCATCCCCTAGTATAGACTCCTTTCCCTTATTAGCCTTAGGCAGATTACAGGGATGTTGATAAGGGTGGGAATCCTGAGACTTGGCCCTAGGGCATCTTCATTGTAAATGACCATACTCATGGCACATACGACACCAAAAATGAAAAGTCTCATAGTCAAGATGTTGAACCCATGAATAAGAACTTGCACACACTTCTATAGAATCTAGCAATGGCTTGCTTAAATCAATTCCCACACAAATCTGGGAAAAATTCATTACCTTTTTGAATTGTGTCTAATGTGAAGAGCTAGTAGGCCTACCAAGCATTGTAGCCAATAAATGAAAAACATCATCATGCCAGAATTCTACTAGAAATCTCAGTAAACGAACCCAAAATGGAACCTGACTCAGAAGCTCCTCAACCCGATTGAATCCTGCATGCCATGGTTTAATGAACAATCACACATGGTTGTGGAAATAGGGGACAACTTCTAAAACCTTATTCCTATCCACCATGCAATAAAATGTGGCCATAAAGTAGTTATTTTCTAGAAGATGTATTTCCATTTCTCCTTCTGAAAACCAAGTCCTTTGAGCCCAAAATTCTGAAAATTATAGCGAGATTCTCAGTCCCATGAATTTGCAATAAAGGGAGTGCTTTGATTAGTACTCAATATCATCAAATAACATTTCCATCGGGATGACCAATTTCGGCCTTCCTTTGCACCTTTTGAGACATCCATTAATCTTTGAAATACGTGACCCACTAGACGATCCCACCTCAGTCATCTCAAGATCTAATGAAAAAGGCTATTCTCGAATGTTTTAGCACCTTTTGGTACAAATTTTGATCCAAAAGTAGAGTAGAAATCCATCTTGGAACTAGCCCTAGATGACTCCCCATGCACCATTGAATAAAAAACACCCTTAGATGGGCATGCAAGCCCCCAGAATGTTTGAATAACTACGAAGATGACATTCAACACTCACCAGCTCCCAAGCTTCCACCACCCATGGTCCACAATAAATAAAGCCACAAAAAAATATATGGAGGAGAGGCTCAACACTATTCCATGCAGCCAAACACCCAAGAAGGAACATGATATAAAAAATACCACCCATACCTCTCAACCCAGCCTCTAAAAATAATGTTGACAAGAAGGTTACCCAGCCTGTGTGGGCTCTGACCATGAAATACCATCAAAAGACTAAGGACACAACCAAGCAACCCACGTCTGAGTGAAAAAAAACAAATATCTCACAAATAATAGCCCTACCCCCTCAACTGCTACAAATATTCCACCCCTAAGAATAGTACCAAGCGATGGTTCCAAATCTCCAAATGGATCACACATGCAATGATCAAAAATGGCACGCAACTAGTCAACCGATTGCAGGCCACCATGGATGCACCCCAATGCTCTACATCTGTCGAATTCCCCCTTTATTTCAAATCTTATTCCCAATATTAATTCATACCTATCATCTATTAATTAAATAACTTTAATTATTTAGTTAATTACCTTCATTTCAATCTTGATTAATTAAATAAATTTAATTTATTTAATTATGTCACTAATTAATTAATCCCATTTCTAAAATTTAATAAATTATTATTTAATATACCCCATCATATTTTCGACTATAATTAAATAATCATTTTGAATTATTTAATTGCTCTTTAAACTTTTTCTCTAGTCAATGAAATAAATCTTTATTTATTTAATTTAATCATCAAATTTCGAATGTGCAATTAAATAACCATTTAATTAATAAAAATAATTATTATTGGCATATTCCTTTGTGATTAGATAATCACTTTGTTATCTAGTTAGTCATTTACCACTTAGGTCAAGATTTAATTAAATCAGTGAGTTATCTCTAGATTTAATAACTGATTATTTATGGTGAACAGACTTATGGTTTAATCATTTAGTTATCTAGTTTTATTCTTCTATGTGCAAGAATTTATTAATTAAATAAATTTATTTATGCATTCAAAAAGACAGTTCCCTCCCTATCTTTTACATGCAATCTTTATTCTTCTAAATTTTGAATAGTCTCAACTAAAGATTAAATTATTATTTAATTTAATTCCATCATTTATTCTTTTTCACTTGCATTATTATTGACACTAAATATTTATTGCATGTCATTAACTAATCTCAATCATTGATTTGTCTTTGAATCTAAGTCGGACATTCGAAAACCAATTTTCTATAAATTGACCAGACCTTCATCATTATTCCTCCTCCTAAAATATTTATACTTTAGGAAGCAACTTTAAGAATCTTTGATATTTTGCTAAATCATTATTACATAGTCCATACTTGCATAATTAATAAATCTAAGGGAAATTATTATAGAATGGAAAAATGGAGAATTTCAATAAAGGTGATTCATTGAATGGATAAAGAATTTGGTGAGATTATTCCTTTTTTTTTTTATTCATACTTTTTAATTTCATTTTTCTTTGTTGTTAGCATAGGTTAGATTTAAGTTTATTGCATTAGTGTTGCTTAATCGTGCTTATTTTTTTCCTTAGCGTTACAGTTGGTAGAAATTCTAAATATTCCTTTCCTGCTAGGGATGGAGTTTCCTAAATTTGAAAAATAGCGTGGCAAAGGGGACCCAAAAACAAATGTGTTCACTTTTAACACCTTGTGTATAGATTTGTTCCATCACAATGAATTGATGGCCAAACTACTCCCTCAATCCCTCAAGGATACAACACTTGAATGGTGTTATTCCTTTCCTTAAAATACCATCTTTACATTTGATTAGCTTGTGAACCAGTTCCGATGACACTTCCAAGACAACGTCAGGCCTAAGATGATCTTCTCTGACCTTTTTCAGTGTAAACAAGGGGACAATGATAATATTAAAAAATTTATAGCATGATACCAAGCATTGTTTTCACAAATATTATACCTATTGATGGAGTCCAATATGTAGAAGGTGTTCATAGGGAACTTACAAAGGCCTTGGCAAGAAAAAATTCACCCTTATGAATTACCCTTCTTTCATGCATTTGTGTGTGCCCCTACTAGAGTACCAACAAATGGCAGCTCAATTTAGGGTAACTTCGTCACACTCCCATCCAAAGGTAGAGTCCATTATATCAATCTCTAGAAAAGGAAAGGTTGCTGAAAATGTAGTAGCCATTGTGGATAAAAATGACCTCAGGCATGACTGAAATTTCATGAAGTTATCTGAATATTATTCATCCATCTTATAGAAGTTGTTAAAAGATAAGATTTTTAGCTTGCTAACTCCAAAACTAGTTAGGGAACAATATCCTAACTAGTATGAAGCAAATACCTATTGTCAATACCATGGAGTTATGAAAGATGATACCAAATGCTGCATGTACCTACATAATGAGATACAAGATAACATCGAGGATGGTACTACTTGTCTTGACGAAAGTAAGAAAAATATAAAAAAATCAGTGCAATAAGCTAATAGTGAATTGCAAATAGACACGGACCCATTTCTCTCACACTTTGCTAACATGATTATTGATCCCTTTGAATTTGTTTCCTAGCTTGAAGCCTACATTAACATGGTTACTATTACTCCTTCTCCTTGTCTTGCAATCAATTTTCTAGATATAATATTCACTTCGCAAGATGTGCCATCAAATGGCAAACCTTCTCTTCTCTCATTCCCGTTCACCTCAATGACAACATTGTGACATGGGTCTTAATTGTTCCCATGAGTAGAGTGAATGTGATAATAGAGGAAAATCTATTCTTAAACTCCCTACAAAGGAGGAATATTTAAAAACAAAATCCATCATCTGTATGCATGATGGTCTCATCCTTAAACCCTATGGACTGGTAACGTTGTATGTCTTGGTTAGAACTAGGAATGTAGACTAAGTTTTTGATGTCATTTATGAGTCAGACCTATTCAGAGTGAAGATAGGTATACCTTGGTTGGCTTCCATGAAGTAGATCACCTTTATGATTCATAAATGCCTTAAGTTTTCCCATGAAGGTGTTGTGAAAATGGTGCATGATACTGGATACCAACCTATGGTGTCCCATGGGGGATATTCGTTGCATCAATTTTGGGCTGCTCTAGCTAATCTGGCTCCACCAAGAACAAACCTACTTTATAAGAACTATGTGAAGTATAAGTCTAGAGGCAAGGGGTAGCTAGATTTGACCATTCCAAAAGCAGATTATCAAACTACCTCCTCCCCCCAAAAGTGAAATGAGAAGCTTGCTCCCTTTGAGGCTACCTCGTCTACTCCCCTTTCTTGGGAGGATTATTGGATGAATCAACCTAGATACTACCTACTGAGTCTGATGGTACCTGCCTGGCATAGACGCAAGATCAAGATATCAGATCTCCCTAATGGGTCCCCTAGACCTTGGTACTATTTATATGGTAGAAATTAAGGCTCACAAAGATAATTTTCCCCGTGACCTCTTATCATTCCCAAGAATGGGAAGAGTCCCATTATCGAGGCACTAGAATCAATTCCCCTATAGATTCTGAACCTACCCTCTTTCTCCCATCTAGGAGTCTATCCCTCTACTAGAAAACATTATTGAGGACACTCCAATGGCTAAGCAGGAGCCCTCCATTCCTTTGCAACCTTTGGCATCTATTTTGAAGAGTCATAGAAATTGTCTTACGCATGAGCGTAAGTGTCGACAAAAGGATATTCTAGCTGAATAAGCCACCTAATAGAAGAAGGAAGAGGAGATGACCACTCTTGTATCAATACCTCTTCATGTGTCCTCCTCTCTCTTCCCTTATGCTTCTATCAAAACTAACTCTGTATCACTTTCAGCTTCCATTGTGAGCGCACATGTTCTTGGTAAGGTGTAGGTGTTCATCACTCATTCGGTGGAGTTGCCTCTGCTAATGTTTGTTTCAGATGTATTGCATTTCCCTAAACCTATAGATATGATTAACACTTTAGTTGTATCTATTGTTGTTCTTTCTTGCTCTTCCTCTATCTTTATTTCTTCATATGTGGGGAGTTGGCCTCCTCCGATGAAGAAAAAGGTAGAGTGGTTCTCTCCAGTAGTGGAGAATGTAAGAGGAGCCCAAATTCTCTGAAAGGTAGTCTGGCACTGACTTGTTCTATCCTAGTGAAGAAACCATTCCCAACATCTCGTGAGTTCATCACCGCTCTTGAATCTCTCGATGAGATTAGAAGTAAACCTCATGTGCAAACCCCTCCATCCATCAAGCAAAAACATGTCACTCTCATTAAGTGCATATTCAATTTGACGGATGAAGTTTTAACCTTGCCAATGATCTTCGCAAGGTAGTTGACCTTGGGCCCACAAGAGTTGAGTGGCAGAGACCTCATAGGTCCTTCCATGGCCCTTGTTGTGGGAGGATAATAAGCACCTCCCCTTAACATTACACCATTGTAGGCTTGTCATCCTTACCCCTATGAAAATCTTGAGTGGGAAGTTGATGACCTCTTGCTTGACTAGCATTATGGGGAGACCCTCTTCTTGATCTTTAGATTATATGTGTGTGTGTTATGATGTGCTTCCCTATGATCATGCTTTATGTGTCTGGATGACCCTTATCACCCCTATCGGTGCTTGGATACAGTCATGGTGTTTGTGTTGTAAACCTTATTCTATTTGTACCATCATTCTTCAAGGTTTGTGATTGACTTTCAATAGATTTGGGATGATGCAAAGTGTTGGGGGCATTTAGGCTTCCTTCCATGTTGACCCAATTTTTTAGTTTTACTTTGACTTCTATGTGTTCTTCTTGATCCAATTGGGGATAGATGATATTTCACCTTGCATCACAGTTACCTATTATATACATAAATAAAGGTAGATTTGACCCCACAAAACTAGATCCCCATGTGCCCTTTATTCATGTTCTCTTTCCTTTTTCTCTATATTTTTCTCTTCTTTGCTTTAGTTGTCCTTTTCATGTGCAACAATACCACTTATACATTACGTGATCTTTAAAAATGAATTTGTTGGCTAGAAAATCTTTTCTCAAGATCCATCACACACTTCTTTGCTAGAATTGTATTCTCGACTTGAAACCCTAACAAAAAATGTTTCCTTCATCATGGGTTTGTAAAGAAACGGCTTGGAAACCTTTCTGTAAAGTGGTAACACCTTTGATCTTCCCCTCATGTGGATGCATATCCTTCCTTTCAAAATCCTTGATGATGAATTGATTCAAGAAAGAAGGCATTGGATCTTAAAAGATGCATCCCTTGAGTGGACCCCTTCCTTTTCACTTCGGGTTCCCAATGGAGCCCCTAAAAAATTCTTTTACATCTTGGTGTCTAGTTCAGGGGAAACCTAACTAGACCAGTTTTATATCTTACCATCTAGCTCAGGGAAGCCCAACTTGACCTGTTTCTTATCTTTGCACATCCTTGCATCTAGTTTGGGGGCAGCCCGACTAGACTTCAATTTTTGAATAGTGTGTCCTTTGAGTGGACCCCTCTTCATTTTGGAGGCTTCCTAAGGGACCCATTTGAATGTCTTCTAGCTTGGTGATGGTCTACATGGTTTTCCATTCGCTGGCTTCTGTGGCCGCTTCCTGGCATGTTTTATATGTGGGTAAACATGTTGTCATTCTTGACTCTACAGAGTCCCCTTTTCTTGGTCTCCCGCATGTGAGATTTTTTGGGGGATACCTTCCTTGCAATTCTATGGGTCTGTAAGGCACTTTCCTAGATTCCTTCATGTGAGAGACTTTCTTGAAGGATACCTCCCTTGTAGGTCTATGGGCTTGTGAAACACTCTCATTCTTCAACTTTATAATTATAGGGAGCTATGGAGCCTTTTTCTTGTCTTGCCCTTTTGGGTTTTCCAGAGCATGATCTTCTTCCTTGTTGGTATAGGTATACATCTCTAACCCTACTACTTGTTCAATCTACTTTACTAAAGCACTACACAATATTTGTGCTCGCTAAAGTGGGGTCAAAATGTATAGGAGTGAATTTTTGCCCCTAATGAAAATTACCCTTCTACCCCTCTCCACTTTAGAAAACCAAACTTGAAGGCTTAATTCCACATAACCCATTGCTTCCCATTCCACTTTGCACCCATTTTGTGTGTTGGTAGAGGCATTTCTGTAGTGGATTCTCGCATGACGTGCAAATTTCCACGTAATGCACTTATGTCCCTAGAAAAATCTTACAACTGGAGTCTACAGAAATGTTGCACTTCTTATTGGAAGTCATAGTGTAATTCCTCCCTTTGATTGGTCAACCTGAATATGGCTATTTCTTGACCTCCTTTCTTCATATTCTCCACTCATTCATCCATTTTCATCTCTTCACAATGTCTAGACCATATTTACACAATCTGTTAACATTCTAGCACTCATCCATAAGCATTGCAACAACATTTCACACCCCATAACAGTAATCTCTTCACTCCATCACTTCAATAGATCAAGTACAAGACACCATTATGGAAGAGGTTTCAGTTCCTCTCATCTTTCTCATCCACTAGCCTTGAGTGCTTTAGATAGAGGTGGCAAGATCCTCACTCATATTCTTTGTTGTTTGGTTTGATTAGAACATTACTATTTTGTAGTGTCTTTGGTGTACTTTTCTTGTATTTCCTTCTTTATCGCATTACTTCTACATTGTTTAAAGTTTCCCTAGTGTCTTTAATCATGTTTCTTCTTTATCACATTAAAGTTTGGCAATGAAATCTTTACTATACGCCATAGTGGATTTAATCATGTTTCTTCCCATGGGAAATTTTCATTGGATTTATTTTGCCCTGATCCTATTGAATGTATTAAACCTCATGAAGATTTATTTTTGAAATCTTATCAAAATTTTAAGGCAAAACACATAGAAAAACTATCCCTTTGAAACATGCCTCAACCCATGATTGAGACTCCTATCCTTGACAAAACCATGATAGAACCAAAATCCATTCCAAATAACCAAGCCCAACCCAAGAAAAATCCTTTTCTTATTTCCTATACATGAAAAAGAGACAACCAAAACAATCACGTTGTGCCTCCTAAGATTAAACAAGTTTATAAGTCTGAAGAGAAAGTGGTTGAACAATATCCTGTGTTTACTTATATTCATCCTCAAAAGGGAGAAAAGAACCTATGGTTGATAAAACCACTCCTACACAAACACAAGTTAAAAAATCAAAACAAAAGAAATAGAAATGTTAGAGATAATAGGCATAGACTTCATGCTATTGGTCAAAGGGTACACAAAGGAAACAACAAGAAAAATCAAGATCCAAACTCAAGTGAAGAAATACGCGATGAGTCTCCATCTTTTCCACAAAAATAAGATCCTATATCACAATCACAACAGAGACTAACACCTTATTTGGACATTATCATTCGAACTCCTATTGTGATTAACTTGGATGATGACATGATGAGATTGCTAAAATTGATGATAAAGTGTAAAATGAATTAAATTTACTATTTTCTTCTTCTATGAACTTAAACAATAACAACCATGATAATCCTCCTAAAAAGAGTGACTCACCATGTGTTGAACCTGATGATGACCCTGGTTTGGCACTTTTTGTTGTCCCTTTCTCTAGTTTTCTACCTTTTGATTATGATGAATAAAATTGGGATGTGGACGAACTGCTATAGGTTTACTCAAATGTGCCTTACTAGTATTTTGCATTGATTTCTTTTTCAGGTTATTTGCGTGATTGCATCTGTGTATTGTGATCTCCCCATGCTATTATATTTGATGTATCTCTCTCTTTGTGATATTCCTCTATTTTTCTCTACATTCTTTTATTTTTTGTAATCATTTTCCATTTATATTCTATTTTTCTTTTGGGGATGATGTAAGGCGTCAAGACAATTAGGTCTCTTCCATGTTGACCCAAAATATTTTCTTGGTTTTTTCTCTCTTTATGTTATTCTTCTAGTTCCATTAGTATTTGGAGAATGATAGCATGTCCAAGTTCTTAAAACTAGCAGTCACATGTAAAAACATGCAACGATCATTCCGTAGGGGTCCACTGTAGATTTCTTATCAATGGGAAGGACTGAATAAACTTATTTTTTGTAATGCAATGTGAAGTATAAATACTGAGAAATATTTGCCACTGTCTCAATGATTCAAAAAGGGGAAAGCATGTTAATAAGTCAATATGCAATAATGCAAGGATAGTTTATAGTAAGAGGTACAAGGCTTTTTGACTTTGTATTTTACCAAGGATAAGATTCATGCAGGAAATTGTAATGAAGAGAGATTTTGTAAAATCAATTTATATATTTTTATGAATAGTTAGATGGATAGATCAATTAAAGAAAATCTAAGTGTGCATTAAAAGATATGAATTTGACTTATGTAACTTAAAGATGTTATAAAGCACTTGAATTTGGTGAAGAAATTATTTAGAGGATTGTAAAAAAATTTAGATCCCATGTTATAGTCCACTTATTTATTCTTATCTGACAAGCAATGCATGGGATATTAAGAACCATTTGCATAAAATGGGATATTGATCTTTGTGTTTCCATATGAATTATTTTTAGTTGGAAATTTATTATGGAAATCTAAAATAAAACCATAGATCATGTTCATTATTTCCAATATATCCATTAATTGCAATCTCAAGCAATTAATCATCAATAACTTTTTTCTCATTAATATGAAATATTTAATAATTTTAATTACAATTTTTTTTTTTAAGTAGTTTTAATTAATAATCTTAGGAGAATGATTTTTTAATAAAAAAATTCTTAATAAATTAAATTTGGAAAATTAAATAGAATTTAAATTTTAAATAATTAGTTTTGTTAATAATAATAATTTCTTTCAAAAATTTAAGGTATGATATAGTTTTATATGTATTTTAGTTTAATAGTTGTTAGGCCTAGATGCACATCTATATTTGATGATTTTTTCTAGGATAATCAATCAATCAATTGATTATTATTGAATTATCTTAAGATAAGGCAATTCATGGAAGATTAAGAACCATTTGCATTGAACGAAAAATTGATCTTTGCGTTTCGACATAAATATTTTTTAGCTGGAAATTAATTTTGAAAATGTGAAATAAAACCAAAGGCTGTGTTCATTATTAAAAAAATTCTTATTAATATCGAATATTTAATAGTTTTAATAACAATAATTTTTTTTAAAAGGATTTTAATTAATAATCTTAGGAGAATGATTTTTTTATAATTTTTTTCTTAGTAAATTACATTTGGAAAATTAAATACACTTTAAATTTTTTAATGATTAGTCTTCTTACTAATAATAATTTCTCTGCAAAATTTAAGTTATGATATAAATTTCTATATATTTTATTTTAATAGTTGTTAGGTGTGGATGCACATAGATATATTTGATGTTTTTGTCTAGGTTAATCAATCAATTGATTGATTATTATTTAATTATGTTAAGATAGATATGGATAATAATGCATGGAAAACTTGAAGTTATGGATTAAATAATATTTATAAAAAGTGTGGAACATTAAAGAATTCTTATTTTTTAAAGAGCTATTAATGATTCCTTTAATTATTATTATTGAATAAAAAAATTAATTATTAATATGAAAAAAAAATTATTCTTTAAAAAAGTTTGTCGAAAAGTTTAGGTATGGCATATTTGTTTCAATTCTTATGCGGTACTAGATAATTTATTACTTTCATGTCATGTATTATAATTATTTCTTCTTTCGATATTAGTTATCATGGTCATCACTAATGATTTTTTCAAAAAAGAAAGATCTTTAATTTATCAATACTTTTTATAAGTAGTGTTTAGTAAATAATTTTGGAAATAAAAGAATTATTATCCATGAGGTTTATGGATTATTAGTAGTAAAATAAAATGGTCACAACTAGAAAGGATTCAAAAGTAGTCAATTACAAAGAAATTGAAAATAAAAATTATCAAATTTTCATTGAGGATTCTAACAAAAGGATGTTGTATGATTTGTGTATGAAAAGGATCAGAACATAGATAAAAAATAATAATAAATGGATGATCAAATAGAATAACAACTTGATTTTTTCTCCTAATAGAAAAAACAAGTAAATTGATTTACTGAGGAATAAAGTGAAAATATTATATTGATAAATTTTACACCATTTCATGAGCACAAAAATGAATTATATATAGGCAAATAGCACTTACATAGTAAATATGTGCATAGCCCAACCGAAGAGTAACTTAGAACATTTTTGATAGAAAATAAATAAAAAAACTTTACGAAAAACAAGAATGTGATGAGACAACACACATATTTTTCATTTTTAGAATAATTGAATGAAAAGGTATGCCTTGTTTTGTGGGGAAACTATCATTTATTAGACTTCAAAAAAATATTCTACTCAACCCATTGGAATAAAAAAGGAAGCATTTAAAGTAAGTAAGTATATGTGCAAAAGCAATAAAGAGAATGTGAAACTAAAAGGAATTAATGGTATTTACAATTGTTTCTCTGAATCTATTTATTGATATGCTAGCATTATATATTTTGGAGCACCCATGCTGAAGTAGGCATATACACAACAAGCGATTGACACAATCACCATGTGGAAAATTTGAGGCATGGACATCAATGCACTCTTGGGTTGCAAAGCATGTAGTAAGACACATTATAAAATCCATGGAAAATAGCACAACTTATAATTTTTTGGGAAATGCCATTAATCATAAAGTCATGACAAATGTCACAAGTTTTATAACATTTCCCTGTATTCTCTGCATGCCAAAATAGCTACTTTTGTTTCTTCATCCTCATGATTTTAAATGAAATATGTGCTTCATAGGTATTTATCCAATGAACTACATATCCAATGACTACAATTATGTAGATTTCGAGCTAAAAAAGAAACATGCTCATCAAAAAAGAATAGTTTCATGTTTATGAATTCCATAGTATGTCATTCATTATGCTGATTTTTCTATCTAGAAAGGTACATTCTTGGCAGAATTATATTGTACTACAAAGAAAGTGAATTTTTTTTTAATAATATTTACAATTGATTCACTAAATCTATTTATTGATAATGGGAATTTTTTTTACTTACAAGTACTATTGGTGGTGTTCAGCAAGAGCAAGAAACATTGGATCAACTTATTGGACCATGAAAGATTTTGAAATAGATAATTTACAATACACTAATTTTCTTGAATTTCTATTGTATGTATGCACCATTATGAAGGAAAAAATATATATATAGAATAAAAGAGGTTAGCATTATTGTTTCTAAATAAAAAGAGAGAAAATAAATCATTTTGAATACATGGGATCTAAGTAAAAAATTGTTCATAATTAATCTATTTAAGAAGTTGAATGTAATTCCCTACCAAGTAACCTTAAAGGAAGTTGCAATTAACATCATAAGCGAACCAATTTTTTTTTTATAAAGTGCATTTAACATACACATTCACTTACTAATTAACAACAACCACTAAGGCTACAAGGTTAGGATTACTTAAACCCACATATACATATTACATATAACCATAGCCTTATAAACTTTATGAAATAAACATCATACATCATAAGAATACCACATAACATAATAAGATAATCAACCAAGATACAATCTCATAAACATTATCTTAATCCAATAGTTACATCACTCATTCCCAAGATGAGGCAATAGTATATAAGATTACAATTACATAACTCCACCTCTTACAAAGAGGGATAAAATAACTTATACAAGTTAAAATATTACAATGCAAGAAATTACAACAATAACCGCGAGCTGTCCATCTGGATGTCTTTCCACCAAGTACTGAAGATAGATGGGGACCCAACGGTTTTGGTGCATGTTCCACCCTACCAATGTGGTACCCGAAGGCCCACCCCCCATGCAAGGAGATAGTAACAAAGTAACATGGACAAAGATTCTACTACCTCTAACCAAAGACAGACTCATACTGACTCAAACTGACATAACCAACCAAATGAATTAACAAGTACAACTCATTCACCATACAAGTACGAATCAAGTACAACTCAAGTACAATACAAGTACAAATCAAATACAATACAAGTACAACTCCAACATCACTGACATAGGTCACATTGCTTCCAGACATAAAGTAGATCAAGTATGTTCAAATAACCATACACATAAAATAATTAACAACAGTTGTCATAGATAGAGTGTCATTGCAAGGTTTGTCATGAGATCTCCTCTGGGCATTCTTCATAGGCTCCGGCACAAGTAATCCTGGTGGCCTCAACTGAATCCCATCACTCATACTCACTCATGTGGAATCAACTACCTCTCGCAAGAGCAAGATAGTTGGTCTTGCCATTCCAGGCCTTCTCACTCATCCCAAGTCTAAACAAGCCCTTGTGTCTATGAGTGAGGATTAAATTATCTTGATTAATGTGAAGTTAGTCCTAATCTTCTAAGTACATTATTTTAATTATCACTTGTTTAAACCACCCTTGAAGGTTATCTAGTTTACCTCTTTGGGCTCTGGCACCTAATAGAAGCCACTCTTCTATTCGACAACACACACTCAAACAATCCACCAAGGGAACCACAAGTGCATACCAACTAGGCATCATAATCCACTCCAACACAAGGAGGATACAAATAATAGAACTCACTCCATACATCTTGGAGGCAAAAAACACATAGTCCACTCCTTTCATAGGAGGTACAAAAGATCTCACTCCAAACATCTTGGAGGCAACAACACATAGTCCACTCCTTTCACAGGAGGTAGAAAAGATCCCACTCCAAACATCTTGGAGGCAACAACACATAGTCCACTCCTTTCACAGGAGGCAACAAGATGAAACCACATAACAAGGTCACTCCATACAAGGAGACACGGATTCCATAATCTGCTCCTAAACCAAGGAGGTGCAAACATCCCCGTTCATGAAAACTGGGTAAAACTGAACATGCACTACCCAAGGGAAAACAACTGGATGCCATCAAGATTCAACAACCCTTATCCTCTAAGTTCTTCTGAAAGACTTATAATTTAGGACTAACACTAAATCCCAAAACCAACAATGCAACTTGATGATATAGCAACAAAAGCATTCAAGTCATCAATCAAATCTAATATTTGGATATCCTAAATCCATACTCATTCAATAGGTAGTGTTGACAAAGTCAAAGACACGATAACTAGATCATCTAAAATAACCATAACCTCTATTTCCCTTTTTACTATTGGAAATCTAAAACAATTAAACTTACTTCCCTTTACTGAATACAGAGAATTAAATCCTTTAAGATAATCATAAGGAAGATACTACTTTTGGATATACTAAATCCATGTCTCTTTCATAATCTAATCACAATGATTCAATTAATCTAAATAGAAATTAATAAATAATATAATTGATTGCCTCATCAATAAAACAACTTCTTAATTTACTTTTAAATCGACACAAATCCATGCAAGTAAACTTTTTTCATTTCCTAACCAAATCTTACATCTCATTCAATTTTCTATTTAAAACATTCAATCACTTTAATATAATAACATATTGTTTCTCTATCCATTTTCCATATACACTAATCAATCCATTTTTAAATCTCTATTCAATAATACATTGCATGCATCTCATTAAAATAAAATACGATAATGAATTTTACACTGAATATATATATATATATATATATATATACTCCATATTATATAGACACCATTAATATTCCATTCACAATGACTAGATTACTCTATGGAACTAAATAAAACATAATAACTATTTGCCTTTTTTAATATAGTTAGTTCCTAAATTTACTTCTAATGCAACCTAACACTATTGCAAATAATCTTTTCCAATTTTCTATCCGGAGTCTATGTCTCATCAACTATCCATTTAAAAACATGCAATTTCATCAATGTATAAAAATATCTTTTGGCTTGTCTATTTGGCCACGCATTCATATTGTTTCTAATTAAATCTCATTAATTAGAACAAACATTTAAATATAAATATTTCTATAATTCTTCAATATATTTAAATATCTTTCTCTATACATTTTCTACACATACTAATTATTTCTTTTAGAACATTAATAATACCCAATTTGCAAACAACAGAATAAAATAAGATAAAATATTATTTGTTCTCTCAAATGGATATATACCTTCACTATATATATACTAAATATAGATTAATATATTTAAATATATTTAATCATTAACATATCCTCTATCCTTTGCAGAATATCAAATTGATTAATTCAAAATAAAATATCCTTTATCATCAATATTCCAAAATATATTTTTCCAATTAAATCAAATTAATAATTGGACCTTTTACATATAAATTTAAATTCCACAATTCAATTTTAAATTATGCATTATTTAAATCAAATATTTAACTCCTTCAATTAAACTTTATCATGCCATTTTAAAATAAACAATAATTTCCCCATATGTTTATAATTTTAATTCCACTAATCTAATATACAAATTTTATTTAAAATAATATAAATAAATATAATACTTTAGTATTATAAATTCTAATATAAAATATTATTAAATAATATTTTAATATTATAATAACAATACATAAAATATTAATATTTATAAATATGAATTTATTATTATTTTATTTTTCAGAACACCCACGGGAAAATAATTGAACAGCAGTCTCATATTTCAAGCATAACTCAAACATTACGATCTGGGTACTTACGAGTTTTTGACAGGGATAAGAAAATTTCACAGTGCAAAAACCCTTTAAATTTCCTGAAAACCCAGTTTGCCTAAGTGAAGTTACAGGTGACGTAATCAAACCATTTTACCATGAAAATTATAACTATACTGCAGATTTTAAAATCCATTTTTTTTAATAATAAACAGAAGGTTTCATTTTCTAAAAACATTCTAAATGCATTTTTCAATCTCTATGTTTAATTTCAATAACAACAAAATCGATTTCTCCAAATAATTTAAATTCAACTAAGGTTTTCACAATTTTCACTCAAGAATTTTCACAAGCAAAGGCTGTAACTTTATTTAATTCTTTTCTTCTAATATCAAATTTATTTTCTAAAACAGATTTAACAAACAAATCTTTAATCGTTACCATTTTTAAAGAAAAACAATCAAGAACAATAAAACACAAATAGGAAAACCTGGTACAAGAAACTACAGGAAGAGATGAATTTCTGATGCAAGCCTCCTCCAAAGATTTCCTGAATTTTCTTCAATCCTCCAATGAATCCAATCCAAAATCCAACAAATGCAAACAATCTTTCCTTCAATCAATTCTACAATCAAACTTTGTTCAAACCCTTATGCAAATTTTTCCAAAATTTCTTCCCTGCTGTAAAAATGTATTTTTCTAAAAACTTTCTCCCTAAAATTAAAACATGTATTATTTATAAATAAAAAAAATACCTAATTCAGCCCTAATTCACATTACATGCAAATTAGATATTTCAATTTCAATTTCAATTTCAATATTTACAACCCTAATTCACATTACATGCAAATTAGATATTTCAATTTCAATTTCAATTTCAATTTCAATTTCACTTTCAATTTCAAATTTCAATTTTGATTTCAATTTCACTTTTCAAAAACCCACTTTCAATTTAAAATGCAATTTCAAATAATAAATTAATTTCCAAAGTTGCAACCAATTTCCCAAATAAATATTTAATTACAATTTCTAATTTAATTCCCACACGTTGGAATTAAATTCCAAAATTAATTCTAATTCTTTTATTTACTTTCATTCTCTTGCATCACGTTTAATTAATTAATTTAATTATTTAATAACTAAATTCAACCCCTTGGATCAAATTTAATTAATTAAATAAACTAAATATAATTAATTAATTTAAGTATAAACTTTTATCCACATTGCATTATTTACATTAAATAATCATCAACATGATTTAAATGCAATTATTCTAAGTATTTATTTCCAAATCAATAATCCTTCAGAAATAAATCGACACACACAACTGACAACACACTAAGGCTAGGGCATAGACTTGACACATGTTACCTAGCTACTATCTCCCATTCAACTTAACCGTTGGATCGACACACTCAAACCTGTGAAGCCAGGTGGAGTCGGTGTCATGTACCTACAATCCTGCAACCAAGTAAACAACATCATACAATATATCCAGCATATAAGAAGGAATTACGGATTCGTAGGGCGCTCGCAAACGAGTGATGTGAAACCGTCCTCTTCACCAATACACTCATTGAAACTGACACTTCCATCTTAATCTAGTAATCTCATAGTAACATCTCATGTTAACTCTACAATATCATTAATCCATAATGCATGTGAAACAATAATCAGATAACTACATCCCACAATAATAGTTGTCGTTCAATAGTAGCGATCAAAACATCACAACAAAATGTATCCAGTATCAAAGTAATTGCAACCAAACATAACATAAAACAACTTGAACAAGAATCAAAACGGAGGGGTATTACATTCTCCCCCCCAAAGATTAGGCTTACTCCTGGAAGCCTGCAAAAACTCCAAGAGCAAACTCCATACAATCATACGAAACCAAGGATTCCATACCAAACCACTTCATACCTCAACACAAAACAACGACAACCCATGCCGTAAACAACTCAGCCAAGAACACTATAAATCTAACCAAGACAACATGGTGACACAACCATCAACCAATTCTCCAAAACACAAAACTATGGATTATCATACAGAATACACATATGTACCAATACACAACACCAACAACCATCACAAGACTACACAAGGGTCCACCTGGACACCAGAAAGCAACATACCAATCCATGATAGAAGAGTCCATGAATCAATAACATAACCAACTCAACTGAGTCTAACATCAAACCAGTGGCTTGATAGTGCTAGGTCATACATAAAGTGAGACCATCCAAACAAGACCACAATGACCTGTCTCTTGTTGTGCAAGGTGATCATCCTCCAAGAGATAGTCAACACACAAAAGTTAGTGGGTTCTAGCTGCATCCAGCCTCACATACCCTCATTCTCAATGTTTCCTGCATCTACTTCCTCGTACACACTCACCAAGTTTGCCTCAAACAACCTTGGAGAGGAATCACAATACAACACATAGCCGATATTGAAAACAACAAAGATAACTAGCTTAGCCACCAAGTTCATAAAGAAGATCAAATTAAAGTTCCATTTCAACAATAAAGAAATAAATATGCGTAATTTCAACACTGAATCAAATTCATAACCACTGGGGTTATAAGAAAATAAGATCACAAATTGTGGCTAAACCTTCACAATCAAATATAAACAAAGTGTCGACCCTCACAATCAACTGAAAATAATCATCAATAACCAAAAGAAAGTTCACAATCTTTAAATTTCACTATACAACAACTATGTGACTAAATACTAGCCACAAAACGAGGAAGGAGAAAACAACATCCAACAAGAATGATAAATACCCTCATGTAATGCATCCATGACTAAAGAAGACATCATCACTCTACTAGGTCATCGCCTCTATGGATGTCCAGGCATAACTAACAACCATGCTGCTATACTCAAATCTGAAGAAAAAGGCTAACACATACAACGAATAGAATAGAGTATGTTTTTGGTGGACAAGTGGATTTGAGAATTTGTGTGTCCATGCATATAAGTAGAAAAAAATATATGATGATAGAAGCCAGAAACACTAAACCCATGCTCATTCTCCTCACTACCATATTGGCATCATGAAGCCTTAGAGGCTCTAGACAAACCCTCGAGAAAGGTAGGTGGGTAAGGTCCATTGAAAATATCAAGGGCTCTTATCATATATCACACAATAACAATAATAGAGAAAATCTAAATAACTATTAGAAAAACACTTAAGAATCACAAGTAAGTGATAGATGGCCATAAATCAACATTAAATACGCTGATACAAGACAAGAAATGTACCTAATAGTTAGCTTGTGAATTGAAGGTTCGAGCTACTTTATTTAGTATAAGATATTATCAAAAAATAGAGAAATTGTAAAAGATTTGTTGGCAAAACACTTAAGAACATTAAATGATGGGAAATAAAAGAGGAAAAATATGATAAGGAGTGGATTATTATGGAAAACCAAGAGAAATGAATAGTGTGATACATATTGAAACAAGCAAGTTGTGTAGCAGTTTCCTTGTCAATTAAATATTCGAGCTCCATTATTTGGTACTAAATATGATAGGTAAAAAGGGGAATTGTAAAAGAGCTATTAGGAAAATAGTTAAGGAATCAATATAGAGAATCTCAAGCTAAAAATAATTAATAATATTTAAAATTGGTTTACCGAATCTATTTATTGAAAATGAAAAATTTATATACTTACATGTTTTTTTTTTGGTGTTTTACAAGGGCGAGCAACATTGGATTAAGTTATGGGAGCATGAAATAATTTGAAATAGAGAATTTAAAACATACTAACTTTCTAGAATGTTTATTGTATTTGTGCAACATTATAAACTAAATATTATAGATATGGAGTAAAAGAGGTTAGCATTATCTGTTGTAAACAGAAAGATATAAAATGGAACATCTTGAATACATGGAATTTTGGCAAAGCGTTGTGTTTAAGCAATCTATCAGGGAATTTGAAAAGAGATTTGAGGAAACTATGACAAATGCAATGGATAAAATACAGTTTTTTCTTTCATAGAGAAGTATGTGTCAAAAAAGTGTGTCCATGTATATAAGTAGCAACAAATAGAAAAAAAATGGAAGGGAAAAGCAATAAACCCATGCTTGTTCTCCTCCCTACCATATTGGCATCATGAAGCGTCACAAGCTCTAGCCAAACCCTAGAGAAAAAAAGGTAGACAAGGCCCATCAAAGATCCAATGGATGTTTATCATATACTATACAATAAAAGCCTTGGTGTAAAACGGGCGGTCTCAAACTAGATCTCTAATATTGTAGTCTTTTTTTTGCTATGACAATGACACAAAAAATAATGGAGCTCAAATTTAGAATATATGTATGTATATATGTATAATGTATACATACATATATATATATATATATATATGTATAAATATATATATTTATATATATATATATATATATATATATATATATATATATATAAGGGAAAGCATACTCCAAAATGTGTGAGAAAATATATTGATTAGCTTGCATTTTCAAAAGAGCCATTGTGGTGTTTGTTTGATAGAAAATCATTGTAAAAATTGTGCCTCCACCTCGGTTTCAAGTTTCCCATAACAAACTCTTGTTCATGATACTCTTTTTCCTGGTTCCCCATAGTAGACTATTCATTATCATAGATTGCTTAAGAATCACAGGTAAATGATAGATGATAAAAAACCCACATTAAACATATTCATACAAGAGAAGCAGTGTATGCAAGAGTTGGGCTATCAACTAAAAATTTGAACTACTTTATTTGGTAGTAAGCCCACATTAAATAGAACTTGTAAAGGAAATGGGTTACAATAATATGTGAAAAATGGCTATAATGCCACACATAAATTGTTGTTGATGATATTGTTTTTTTCAGTCCCCGATAAAAAAATATTCATTATTATAGTTTTCCTCATCTATGCTCCATATTTTAAAGTTGATTTTTCGATCATAGGTTATTTTGTTGTGGTTCTGAAGTATTTTCCTAATAGCTCTTTTACAATTTACATATTTTTCTATAATGTTTAGTGCCAAATAATGTAGCTTGAATTTAGAATTGACAACCCAACTCTTAGATATATTGTTCATCTTGTATTAATATGTTACTGGTTCTAAACACACTTATTACAATAAAAGCTTTGTATAAGAAACTTGTTCATACCCATAGTTTACACATTCTATTCTCCATGTGTTAAAGTTCTATTTGAAATGGTTTTTTGACTAAATGTCATTTAAGGAAATTGTAATACAACTATTAGGAAAACACTTAAGGATCACAACCAAATGATAGATGATCAAAAACCCACATTTAATCGAACTTTAAGAGAGATATATAAAAAAACATAGCCAAAAAAATTGCGTCCATCTATCCTTTACATGTGATAATTGTAAAAGAGATGCTAGGAAAACAGACAAGAGTCATAGGTAAATGACAGATGATAGCCAAATATACACAAAGCAAAAAAATTGAAAGAAGGCCAAATATTTCCCTCCACTTGTGATTTGCACATGATTGTTAAATTTATTTGAATACCTCTTACAAATATTACATAGGCTTGTTTCCTTTTAGAAATATGTTCCATCTTACAAAAATGGCTTGATGCATTAACCCTTATGTGATAAAAAAATCACTATCTTGTTTCCGCATGTCGAGGAAACCATCTCAACCACTGCCAAACCCTTCTTTCCAATTTCAATTTTTTTATATAATATTTAGCACCAAATAAGTGTTACTCCAACATCTGTTATTAATTCATCTATTTGTCTTCAATATATATGTATATGCATATGTATCTATCTATGTTTTGAAGCATCTATTTTCACATATAATTGACATTGAATGTATATATATGTATGTATGTGTATATATATATGTATATGTATAGATATATATGTATACGTATATATATAAATATATATACACATATACATGCATTGTTGATGGTGTTTAACAAGGGTGAGCTGCATTGGATTGAGTTGTTGGACCATGAAATAATTTAAAATAGACATTTTATAGTACACTAATTTTTTTTGAATTTCGATGTATCTAGATGCAAAATTATAAATGAAAAAATATAGATATATAATAAAAGAGGTTAGCACTATCTATTCTAAATAGAAAGAGATAAAATGGAATATTTTAAGTACAAAAAATCTCAGTAAAAATTTGGGCATAAGGAATCTATTCAAGAACTTGAAAAGAGAGCTATGGAAAGAATACCAAATTGAATCGATATAATAGAGTATGTTTCTTGAAGGCAAGAACACTGGAAAATTTGTTTGTCCATCTATATAACTAGTAAGAAATATGATAGTGGAAGGAAAAATCTCTAAAGGCACATTGAGTTTCCTCCCTACCATATTGGCACCATGAAGCCTTGTGGACTATAGCCAAACCCCCAAGTAACAAAGGCACACTTATTCTAAATATTATTGACAAAAAGGGAAATGGCATTTAATTCCCTGAAACATAGACAGATACATATATATATACGTATACATATAAATATATATATTGGATTATGGACAGACATTGAGATGGGAGGGGGGTGAATCAGTTTCTAAATATTTTTAAACTTTAATCAAGACTTTTAATTCCGATATCCTTTCTAATGAAAATAGGGCTGACTGATTGCATTGAGAGCATTTATGACAACATTAACATTGTTCAGTTTCAAAACTTATCCCAATAATCCTTGTGAGATTTATCTTGAAATTGCAAAAGGGATGACTGAAATTGTTTAAACACTTTAGGATTAGCAAATTTGAATGTAGACTTATAAGATATATAACCAATTGTGCAATGAAATGATATATGATAAGCATGAAACAACAAAGAGATTTAGTTCAACAAAATAATTCTTGAGCTCTGAAACTAATAAATACATTTAAGCTTTCTTTTGAATCTGAATATTTAACAATGATAGAACACTTATGCAAAACATTTTGATATGAACATTTGTAGTGATGAAGGGACTAACATTCAACCAAGCTCATAATGATAACAAGAACTACTCACAAAAACATGATAGTCATGAAGAATTATCACATCAAAGAAATTGAGACCATAAGACAAAGAATTTCTAGAGTGTAAAACCCTCTTGGTGTAGAAAAACCACTCCTAAACTGCCTTACTAGCATAATTTCAAAAACCCCTACTTATAATTCCTTATAGGCTAATTTCTGAGCAGCAAACACTCAATTTGAGACACCAATCTCAAGGAGCACCAACCCATTTTCAGTTTACATAATTACAATAACACAAAAGATCTCTTGGTTTCTCTTTTAACTCACAAGAGTCTTTCGAATGAATACCCCTAAAATCCTCAAGGTTCTCAATTGAACCTTCAAATTTCTAGACATATCCAAATATCAAGACTTCTCATACTGCATTTATGTTTCTTCAGATTTTCTACAATAGAGCTATCACATATGTCTCTCATGAATAGACATAATAAAAAACTAAGTTCAATGACACTCTCTTTTTGTCACTTTACAGCATTATATTTCTTCTATTTTTAGACTTCAACAGAGGTATCTAGATAATACAAATATTTTGTCGAATATATGCCAAGTATAACAAAGATTCAGAGAAGTATCCACTAAGAAATGATTTATTCTGACAAAATGTGCAACAAGGTTTATTTTAAGTAAAAATACTTTGAACCCCTCAAAGGTCGTGAAGGTAGGATTTTCTCAGGAAGGAGACAAAGTGTCATTACTAGGTTTGTTCTCTTAACCCTGACAAAAAAAATATTTTCTCTAATAATACCATCTGAAACAAAAATTACAGTAATGTTTTCATGAGTAAAATCTTCTTTCAAAGAGAAAAATAAACAATAATACCCTTTTGGAACAAATTTCAAATACCCTTATTCAATTGTTCAGAAGAATCTCCAATAAGTTTGTTAACATGTGGAGGAAGAAAAAAATAAGAGATATAATAATATGTTTTAGATAACACATAAGAATATTACTATAAGAATTTGTAACTATACCCATTCCATGATGAACCTCCATATCAAAAATAAACAACATTTTAAGACTACCCATAATGAGAAATGTAGTGTAATTGAAATGAATGCATTTTCTTTTGACAGATAAATAATTTTCACCATATCTAATTCGAGCCTCAAGAAAAATTGCAGATTCTGATAAGAATAAGACCAAATGATGGAAACGATTCTAGACTAAGCACAAATTTGAACCAAAGAGAGAGCTCTCTGAAAACATTCACCAATGAGAGGAATGAATACCTAAACTGGTATGAAGTCAAAACGAGATGCATGATAATCTGTAGCAAGTATTTACCAACCCAGTAAAGGAGAAACCAATGACCCTTCTTCCTTCTTTGAGCCTCCAGCCAATAAAAACAAAGCGACAGATGAAGTACCAACCACAAAATTACTCATATAGTGAGCGATACTAACTTTCATCAGATTTGCAGCGAGTGAAATTAGCAAAGTAACATCTACAACCAGTTACCCATGGTGGTGGTTGAACGGTTCCCACCCTTAGCAAAAAGAATGACTAAAAAAATGCTTGCCCCAAACTCTACCGAGCCTTTTACATTCAATTAATTTGACAAGTCATAATAACATTTGAAGTCCGTAAGGAAACCATATTAATTATGACATAATCATTTCTCTTTTAAGTCTATGACTTCAAATATTTCGTTAAAATCAACTTAATACCATGCAATAAGTCAACTTGTAAAAGAATTCTAGCAAGGAGGCCGACAATATCAACATATTGATAACTGCTCAATGAAGTGATGATTCAATATTATGCTATTTTGAAGACATTTCCAGAAGGTGACCACAATAATGACTAAGAACATAATTACCAGAAAATTGATGCCATATCACTTCCAAAGTGACTTTTGAAATATTTCACATACCCTCTATCGGCGAAAAGGTTTATTTAATCATCTATAATAAGGCCCAAATCAAACATGACATCATACTAATATCATTTAACCATGCAAGAATATCAAATTTATCAAATACTTAAAGAAAACCAATAGGGTATTTTGTTATTAAATGTGAATTCATATTTGATTCCAAAACCAAGTTGCCCCTAAGCATTACCTATATGAGGCTGAAAAAAAAAAACTATGATGTTGTTCAATACCCTATCAATGCCATCTAAACACATAAATATGAACATGCCAATACCATATAAACCTAGATAAAGACTCCATATATATCACTCACTATGTCCTTACCAGTGACACCAAGATCATATGAGAGAGCTATGAAATGACAGAACCAATTGAAGAGTGAATAGAAACCGCATATATCAATGACGCCAAATGAATTATTAGACTCGAGTGCCAAAGAGAACATTAGTATAATTCCAACCCAAAATTTGATGTAACAAGTAATGTATCATAACCAATGACATAAGAGATATGTGTGCCATGATCAACCAATGATACCCATAAATCAGCCTGATAAGTATTAGTGGAATTGAAAACTAGCTGATAATGAATGACTGAAATGATATACCTATATAAGAAAGATAACCTCTATCTACACATGAAGCTCAACCTAATCAATAACACAAGATATAATAGATCTAAATGTAAACCAAAGACATAATATTGTCCATAGGAAAAGTATTGAATGTCAGATCATGAATAGACCATGAGAAGCTAATATTGAATCAAGTATCATAAAATCAATGCCAAAATACCATAGCTACACCAATGAAATGCCAAGATCAAAGAGTCAAGACCAAAGTGCCATAATATAAATTTTGACATCAAGGACAAAATATCAACAAACTCCCACTTTGCGCTTGATGGCAAAAACTAAGCCATAAAAATTTAAATCAGAAACCAAAAACTCATTCTCCTCTGTTTTTTATCACAAGGACAAAGGAGAACCATATAATGTCAAGAGATGTAGCTGAAATAGCTGCAAATTTAGAAATGAAGTAGAAAATAAGGACCAACTAAAGCAACAATAAGGTGCTCAGAGAGCTAAAAAGATCCCCCAAAATCCATACACATTTATATAAAAATTAGTATCATTACCCTTTTTCTCAAACAATAAGAGCACTATCAAATAATCCAAATGGGTTATATAAAACACTTTCAATCCAGTGTGAGCACACTAGAAATTCACCACCCCATTTGTAAACCATATTA